>ML338367.1:0-180040 GCA_005239505.1 Nicotiana paniculata
ACAGGTACCCAGGCGTTTGAAGTGTAACGCCTGGATAACGCCTGGTACCCCCTGGCGTTTGGATTATAATGCCTGGGTAACGCCTGGTACCCCCTGGCGTTTGGAGTGTAACGCCTGGGTAACACCTGGTACCCCCTGGCGTTTGGAGTGTAACGCCTGGCTAACGCCAGAAACCTCCTGGCCTTAAGAGCCAAAAGCCTGGCTAACGCCAGGCTTGTCCCGGGTCGCTCCTTTTCGACTTTTGAGCGTATTTTTCGACGTTTATACTCTCAATTAGCTCGGCTTCCGTTTCCAATTCACCTACACATTAAATAAACCCCATTAGGCACATACGACGTGTATTTTTATCATTAAANTCTAAATGAGCATAAATAATGAAACATAGCCGGAAAATTGCACCGACATATCCATAATATCTATAATAAAAATGCATACCAAGACCACGATATGTCCGGAGAAGGGATCTCGCCTATAATCGCTGAACTAGAAAGCCTATTATGGTGGGGGAGCTGTGTCACCTATCAAGACCTGCACCATGACATGGAGCGTCCACAAATAAAAGGACGTGAGTACGAATAAAGTACTGAGTATGTAAGGCAGGAAAACATAAATAAGAACAGTAATTTAAAGAGAGATGTAGGAGATACAAACTGTAGCATCTGAGTGCTTCTAAGAAACATTATAATGAAAAACATGATACATATATATACATGATCTTTTTAAACATCTGCCTCTATGGGCATCATCATCATCATAGAACATTCGCCTCTGTGCGCATCATCATCATGTCCTACCCTGACTCAAAGAGGACTCGGTAAAACCAACTGATCAGTGGTTGCACAATAGCTGCCATACCCAGCCAACAATAGCGCGGCTCGGTAGAGTAAAATAGATACATATATAAAATGCATGCAAGACTCATTGGAATCATGTTATGAACATTACGGAGTGACGTAAGGTCGGTATTCTCCGTACACATAATTAGAGCTAACTCTTCATAGAGAATCTTATAAAATTGAGTAAGTACCAACAACATTGATAAAACAAGAATAAGAGAACCAACCTCAACATCAATTGTTCCATAAGAAGGGAAACAATGTAAGTACTGCTAGCTTCTAATAGTAGAGTATCTTTGGAAGCTAGTTCATTGCATTATGTACAATTGGAGTCGTGTAAAATAAGGAAAGGGATAGCCTCACATACCTTGTATACACGGCCCAACCTCAAGCAATGCAAAAGTCACGACTCCTAAGTCTATAATAGGAGAAATGACACTATCGTTAACGTTTAAGCATCGTAACTATTATGTACCGACCACAACCTATTTTACGATGAAACGGACAGAACCTCCTCTATTTATATGACTTCACGCAAGTGAAAACAATCACTAAAGAGCCCAGAAAACATCAATGTTAATCATATTGACCCTCCCAAAACAGCCACCAACCGATAACATTACTACCGACACTTTCGATATATATTTCACAAGTTCTAGCTTCAATGACTTAGACGCAACTTGGATAATATTAAATACATATAGAGTAAGAGGTTCCTTAACTTTTTACAGAAAGAAAAACTCCAACTTGACCTTAATATTCCATGAAATATCCTTGCAATTCTGCCACAACAACAAGAAAGCAAAACTAGCAATCAATTTGTGTTTTTCGGCACTAGAATCACTTTAGAAGGCTTGAAATCACCTAGAAAAACTTGAGGAAGTATTTACAGAACATAAACCCCTTAAAACAACCTCCCACACGAGGAGGAACAACGCAAAAATGAGCAACAACAAGAAGAAAAAGAAACTTACTAGCGCCAAGAGATTCCCGACACTTGATTTGTGTTGTTTGCTCTTTGTTGGGGTCTTGAATCTTGAGAGAATCATGAGAGGGTGTTCCTAGAACTCTCTAATGGAGGTGAAATGGTTCAAAAATGAAGAAGACCCGTGCTTGAAACTTAAATATAGGCTGCCCACAGGGATTCTCGCACCTGCGACTTTGGTATCGCAAGTGCGGTGCCGCCCCAGCGAAGAATTGGCCACACCTGTGGAGGCTGGGTCTGGGAGCTGGGGTCGCACCTGCGAAGGGGAGGTACGCACCAGCGGACTCGCAACTGCGGAGGATTACCGCACAAGCGGACTCACACCAGCGGGCACAAGTCCGCACCTGCGGTCACACCAGCTGTTGTGCACCAACAGTGATTTTTGCTGGTTTTTGACCTCGTGCGGGGTTCGGGAGGCACCTGGGCCCACCCGAGCCCCCGTCAAAATATACCAATAGGTCCCAAATAATTATACGGACTTTCTCAAGCCTATGGGTCACTCAAAACATTGCTAAAACTCAAGATCACTCTCTAAAACCCCTTGAATCAAACTAAGAACTTAAGAAATTCTAGAATTCACCTCATCGTGCCGAACGGGCCTATACTACTCGGAATGACTTCAAATTTTACAGACAAGTCATTAATGACTTCCGGAATTCCGTTCAGACCTCAATAGCACAAAATCACGTCCCAAACCAAATTTCAAATAGAAAGAAGTCCTGATTTCTACATCGGGCGCCGAAATGTTCCCGGGTCATCAGAAAACCGAGCTGAACATACGCCTAAGTCCGAAATAATCATACGGAGCTACTGGAGCTGTCAGAACTCGTTTCCGAGATCGTCTGCTCGAAATGTTGACCGACGTAAAACTTGGCCAAATAGGCCAACCTTAACCACCCAAATCATACCCAAACCCTGAACCACCCGCTCCCGCGGGTCATAAAGCATGAATAGCCTCTAAGGAAGGTTTCATTCAGGGAAATGGATCCTAATACGCAAAACGACAGGCTAGGTCGTTACATTCTCCCCCTCTTAAACAGACGTCCGTCCTCGAACGGATCTAGAATTATACCTGTAATGTTGAATAGTTGTGGATACCTGCGCTGCATGTACTTCTCGGACAACCAAGTCGCCTCCTCAACTTGTTGGCCCCTCCACTGGACCTTAACAGCAGAAACTATCTTAGACCTTAACTTGCGGTCTTGCCTATCAACAATAGCCACTGGCTCCTCCTCGTAGCCCAACTTCTCATCTAACTAAATAGTGTTGTAATCAACCACGTGCGAGAAGTCGGCACGGTACCTCCGAAGCATGAAAACTTGAAAAATTAGGTGAACTCCTGATAAGGATGGAGGTACGGCAAGCTCATAAGCAACCTCTCCAACCCGTTTCAACACCTCTCCAACCCGTTTCAAACAGCACTGAAGCCTCTTTGCCACAAACTGAAATAATACCTGTAATCATAGCGTCTGATGCCACTACGTCTGCCCTGGCTGGAATAGCATAAAATATGGTTGGAGCACCTGATGACTGAGCTCCCCCAGGTCAAGCTGGAGATGAACGACCCACCCTTGACTGGCCTCCCCCTCTAGGACGACCCCTGCCAACCTGACCTCCACCCCTAGGTGGTCGTGCTGTTGGTGGTGTAATCATAGGTTGCTGGCTCTACTGCACGGCCTTGCCCCGATACCTGGGACAAAACCTCCATGTGTGGTTCAGATCCCCACACTCGAAGCAACTCCCTGGCACTACTACTCGTTGCCCTGAAGAGGATGAACCCCGAATAGCTAAAGAGCGGTGCGACTCCTCTGGTAAAGCATGAGATAAGAAATGGAGGGTCTCTGATGGCTAGAATAACTGCTGGGTGAACTCTGGATAGCTGGAGGATGATAGGAGCGCTCTGGCATGGCACTAAATTGGGGCCAGACTAGAACAACCCTAGGAGGCAATGGTGGTGCGGAATAGGTAGGCCTGCTGAACTGACTACCTCTCATAGAACCCCTGCCCCTAGCTGGAGCACCACAGAAATCACCTGTGAACCTAGACCTCTTGTCCTGGTGACCCTGCTGACCTGACCCTGCTCCCTGCCCCTCACATGGTAACCCTCGATATGTCAAGCTATCTCGACTAGTATCTGGTATGGGGTACCCATATCTACCTCTCTAGCCATGGAGGTCCTGGTACCCGGATTTAGGCCTGCCACGTACCGTCGAACTCTCTCTGTATATGTGGGCAATATCATGAGAGCATGGCAAGACAACTCTGAGAACCTGGCCTCATAGTCCGACACAGTCATCTGCCCCTACTCTAGCCTCTCGAACTGACCCTGCAACTCCTCACTCTTAGACGGTGGGATGTATCGATCCAAGAATAGCTCAGTAAAATGCTCCCAAGTAACCGGTGGAGAACCTGCTGGCCTGCTGAGTATATAAGACTGCATCCAGCGGCGAGCTCTGTCCCTCAAGCTGGAAGGTCGCGAAATCTACCCCATGTGACTCCAATATCCTCATGTTGTGCAGTCTGTCCCTGCACCTCTGAATGAAATCCTGTGCATCCTCTCCCCCTCACCCCCGAAGGTCGGAGGGCGAAGTTGGGTCCATCTACCCAGCAGCTTCTGCTAGTCTATCTCTACAACTGGCCTAGGCTCTGGTGCTGCCACCCCAGGCTGAACCCAAACCACTGGTGGAATATATGGAGTACGATGTACTGCTGCTGCTGCTCCTGTAGCCTGAGCGGTAGGAGTCTGAACTCCCCCTCCTGCTTGAGAAGTATCACGATCTGATGGAAGTACACCCGCATGTGACATAGTATCCATGAACCTCAGCATACGACCCATGACATCCTGAAAGCCCGTCGCAATCATAAAATCCACTGGTGCTGGATCTACTCAAGGCAGATCATCTTGCTCCTCAATATACTGATCCTCAATCGGTGCAACCGGTATAGCTCTAGGATGCCCTCGTCCCCTACTACGGACAAGAGCCCTACCTATTCCCCTACCACGGCCTCGAGCAGCGGGGTAAGCAGCCTCTCCTGGATCAGGAACATGTGAAACACGCGTCCTCACCATCTGTGAGAGAATAGAAGAACAGGTTTAAGTACATCTTCGGTTTAAGATAAGGACAGACGTCTCCGTACAACTCCGCAAGACTCTACTGGGTTTGCCCATGAGTCATGAGACTACGTGAACCTAAAGCTCTGGTACCACATTGTCACGACCCAAATCCTAATTAAGGTCGCGATGGCGCCCAACAACGGGGTTAGGCAAGCCGATACGGATTACACTAGATGTTACCATTCCCATTAGATTTGAACAATCAACAATTACCAATTCTTAAACATCTAAACATAATACCATCCTGATCAATATAACATAAACACATATGAACAGCCCAAATCCGAAAATATACATCACGTGTGTGCTAGGAACTATTGTCACGAGTGTCACGGGTAGCTATCAGGATATACAAGGAGGATATATATACATATAAACAAATCCATAGTCTGAATGGAATAGGCGGGGAAAATAACAAAAGGAAACTCCAAGGTTCTGCCAGAAATCGCCAGGAAGAGCAGCTCATCGTGAAGTATAACAACACCGGTCAGTATCTAGAACCGGACTGATAATCAGATTTACCAACCTCCGGACCTGTACAGTCAAGTACAAAAGAAAAGAAAGTGCAGCATGAGTACATACATAAATATGTACCTTGTGAGTATCCCGCTAATCTCGAAGAAGTAGTCACGAGAAGTCGACTCGATACTCACTAAGGTCCAACAATAATAAAGTAAGCAAGATGTAAGGAAAACAATAGGCATGAAAGACAATTAACCAAGTACATCAATATTAAACATTAAATAACAATCCAAAATCCACCAAGGTTGGTATCCGTCGTGGCGTATGGCCCGATCCCATCCTGTAATCCGCATCGTGGTGTACGGCCCGATTCCACCCTGTAGTCTCAATCTCGCAGTGGCGTAGGGCCCGATCCCATCCTTTAGTATCAATCTCGCTGTGGTGTACAGCCCGATCACATAATATACTATCTCATCACTCTACCGTGGCATATGGCCCGATCCCACAATATAATCAATCATCACTCCGCCGTGGCGTACGGCCTGATCCCACAACATAGTAAGTCATCACTCTACCATGGCGTACGGCCCGATCCTATCCCGTGATTTCTCTTATCACACTTAAATCAAGCCAAGTATCACAATGTTCAAAGACAACAATACCAATCACACAAGAATAAAAGTCATATTTAGGATACAACAGGGAAAAACAATGATCATGTTGTTTCCTAATTACCCGAACGAAGCAGTAATAGCCACTACGTACGGACTCTCATCACTTGGTGCGTACGTATCCCCCAAAAAAGATCACATAGCAATCAAGGTTACCTATAGGGACAATTTCCCTCTTACGAACTTAGAAAGGAGACTCACCTCGATAAAAGCACTCCTCGTACCAAGGACAAGATAAAAAGATGCGCCCGAACTCCGAAACTACTCATGACGGCTCACAACTAGCCAAACATGATGTAATTGAATCAATTTATTGTTCAAGAAGAAGAACTAGCAAGAATTCCTAAAATTTAACATTCTTGACGATTTTTGAAATTTCGAACGCGAGCCCACGCGTTCGAATTTCGAAAATTCTTGGAGGAATAGATTACCCGAAGCCTAAGGAGGGAACTAATATGGGATAATTCACTAATTTTCCAAAAATCCCATTTACAACCTAAAACCTAGGTTTTTCCAAGAATTAATAGTTGATTTCTTTGTTAATTCATGTATGAAACTAGATAAACGAAAAGAATTTACTTACCTCTACTGAATTTGGGTCAAGAGCAGGTTCTTGAAGTTCCTAGAACTCTCTAATGGAGGTCAAATGGTTGAAAAATGAAGATGACCCGTGCATGGAACTTAAATATAGGCTGCCCACGTGGATTCTCGCACCTGCGACTTCAGGACCGCAGGTGCGTCCCGCACCTGCGAAGAAGTGGCCGCACCATGCGGAGGCTGGGCCTGGGAGCTGGGGTCGCACCTGCGAAGGGGAAGTTCGCATTAGTGGACTCACACATGCAGAGGATTTCCACACCAGCGGACTCGCACCAGCGGGCACAAGTGTGGACCTGCGGTCACACCAACTGTTGTGCACGAGTAGTGATTTTTGCTAGTTTTTGGCCTTATGCGGGGTCCGGGAGGCACTGGGCTCACCCGAGCCCCCTTCATAATATACGGACTTGCTCGAGCCTATGGATCGCTCGAAACATCGCTAAAACTCAAGATAACTCTCCAAAACCCCTTGAATCAAATTAAGAACTTAAGAAATTTTATAATTTACCTCATCGCGTCGAATGGGCCTATACTACTCGGAATGACTTCAAATTTTACAGACAAGTAGAAGAAATTTCAAATAGAAGGAGGTCTTAATTTGTAATTCGGGTGACGAAATGCTCCCGGGTCATAAGAAACCCAAGCCGCCCAAGTCCGAAATCATCATACGGAGCTACTGGAGCTATCAGAACTCGATTTGAGGTCGTCTGCTTGAAATGTTGACCGAAATCAAACTTGGCCAAATAGGCCAACCTTAAGGAACCAAGTGTTCCTAAACCATCCAAATCATTCCCAAACCCCGAGCCACCCGCTCCTGTGAATCATAAAGCACGAATAGCCGCTAAGGATGGTTTCATTCAGGAAAACATGATCCTAATACGCAAAACAACCGGCTGGGCCGTTACATCCACCTGCCCTTATGATGGGACTGGTGCCTGGGAGCTGCTAGCTTTGCTTGCTAATGGCGGAATAGTCGATGATGTCGCTTTGGTCACCATGTCTGCTAGCGAGTGGTCAATCGCTATCTGAATAGCTTCTTCTTCTTCTTTTTCTGCAGCTGTAGGGACGATAACCTACTTGCCTTTCTTCTGGGGACCCTCGTCCTTATCGGACCATGACTTCTCTTCTGTCTCCTTCTCATCTGTCTCTGAGCCTCGGACTCGGTAGCATGTCCGGAATCATCCCTAGAAGGGATGTTGATATGTGCAGGGGGAGCTGCAGTCAGGGAAGCCCCGACAGTCTTTGGCTCAGGTGCTGTCATCATTGTGGAGAAGCCAAGATCGAACCCTGCCATAGCCGTACCCGCTCCCTGCTCTCCTTCCTTGGGAAAGAAAGAGGATAGATCGAACTCCAGATTTTGCATTTTGTGGATTTCGGTCTTCAGTGTGTCAACCTGATCACGGAGTTTGGGCAGGCCTCCAACCTCACCCCGCTCTACCCTCTCAAGTCCAACCTCAATCTACTGGAGACGATCTTCATAGGAGGCATGCTGCTGTTGGAGTGCTGTCACTGAGGACTGGATAGGAGTAAGAGCCTGCCTCATCAGAGTGGGGAGGTCCTTCAGAAGCCGGTCTACCTTTGCATTGGCATGTTGAGCTAAAAGACCTAGCCTCGAAAGAGCTGGCAGAGAAGCAGAGGGATGAGTAATAGTGGCCTGAAAGGTGGATTGTGGAGTAGCAGTGAATGCCACTGTGGCCGGAGGAGAAGTGGGTGGCTAGGAGTCTGAAGTGTATGCAACAACAGGAATCTGGATCTGAATCTCTGGAAGAGCAGCGAGTACATGTGGCACAGCGTAACTGATGCGCGTTATATCAATATCCTTTAGCGTTTTCCCCATCTTGTAATGGTGTGGTAGGTAAGGGATATCCACAACCTTACAGAGGGCGGTGATCAAGCATGTGAAAGGCAGTGACGTGGTGGTCAGGTTGGCTCTTACCCCTAGCTCTCAAAAGATAATGTCGCCGACATCAAGTGTATGCCATGAGAAGATCTTTCTCAATTCTTATGTAAGTCTCATTCTGGGATGGTATCAAGCGTGAGGTGACTAAGCTAAGCCAGAATATACCCTCTCGTGTAAGATCTTCCTTGAATATTTTATGTAGAGGGTCAATCCAAGCAAGGGTCCCATTTTCGATCACTTAGGAAATCCAGGCTCGCTCACCATCTCTGTTGTCCCACTTGGCCTCATACTACGATGTGCCCGGACTCCAACTTTTAAATTATAGGTCATTTATTGTGGCCTTGTCACAAAGCACCGACTTTCCCCGAACAATGACCGACTCACAAAATACCTTGTTGCACTTCTGATGGGCTGTGTTGAAGGCCACGTAGGATGCAAAGCACTCTCGCACTACCGTTTCATTGAAATCATCAGGCACGTCAGTGAAGCAATCCCAGTTTCTATCCTTGATATTCTCCAGTATATGGGGGTACTGGTCTTGTAGTCCGTTAAGACTCAACTGTTTCTCCTCGAGGATTTTTCATTTTGTGAGCCCTTCTTTATACAAAATGCTAGATCATGTGACCTCAAACCAGCGTTGGAAATCATCTCCCCTCTTTCTTCTTGCCTCAGCCTGTAGGTCGACTGAGGGCAAGGTCTCCTCCTCATCATACTGGGAGGGATGTTGAGCAAAAGGTCGGGATGGTTCTTTCCGTGAACGTTTGGCTTGTTGTGCTAGATGACTGGATGAGGTCCTCTTTTTACCAGCAATAGATTTCTTCAGAGCCATATCTGTAGAGAGATAAAGTGTGAATGACATAGCATACATGAGAGAAAAATGTTATTAAGAATAATAAAAATGCGACAGGGTATGCGGTCACATAACCACTATGCGGAGCGCAAACCTGTCGCAAATATAAATCTGCCAGAGATGAAACAATTATGCGATGAGTTCTGAGATTGCATATCCATTACAGGGTTCGCATATCCGTCACAAAACTGAGCACAAGAAAATGCCCTCACACAATGCAATCGCAAAATCCAACGCATAGTTGCATATGCAATCACAGAATTGCCGCACACTACCTGCCAAGACTAGCTAGTGACTGCTTGCGCATGCGGTGGCTTTGCGGTCCGCATATTGCTTATGCGATCGCAAAGCCATCGCATTTGGTCATCTTCCTCTGGCCAGCTAGGGTTTTCTCTGTGGCATGAATGCGGACCGCATTTCAACTTTGCAGGCCATAGAACGTCATCGTCCCCATGGTTTGTTTCTAACCCTACAATGGTGGTTCCTAGATTCACTACCCAGCAATCTCAACATATTCAACTATGCAAGAACTCTCATAATGACCCAAAAGTACGACAGAAAATAAAATGCTAAATCACAAGAACAGCAGACAAAACAAAAAAAAAATTTAAAACTAGAATTACAGAAATGAGGTCAGGAAGGAGAACATACTAGATTCTAGACGAATAAGACACAAACAAGGATATGAAGTCAATTAATGTGATCTTTTCACTCTTTCCCGTTCAAACTAGCTTATTTCCCTCTTTTTGTTTTGTTTTGTGCAAGTATGCGTATGGTGTAATTACGAAGGGGACAGGGATATACTTATCTGTAAAATGCGGTGGGTAAGTGCACCTCATAACATATTATGCGACTGCATAAGTGTTATGCTGTGATATCAACTCGGGTGATTTGATTAATCAATGCGGTGCACTTATGCGATCGCATAACTTGTATGCGGACCGCAAAGTGCACATACTCACCACATTTTTGCCTTCAACTTTTGCTGAACACACTGCCCAGGTTTGCGACCACTATGTTTTCTGCATAGTGAAAATACGACCGCATATGTGTAGCAAATTTTCCATTGTTTGTTCCTTCCTTTTTACTCGCAATTTTACCCTATTTTATGACCTTTTTGAATCACCTGCAATCTAACACACACTTTAAATTACTCAACTTAATCCGTCTAAAAAAAATTTAAAATTTAAAGGATAACTAATAATAATAAAAAAATTGTTACCACACATGGGTTGCCTCCCATGAAGCGCTTGATTAAACGTCGCCGCACGACGAAGTTGGCCGCTCTTCGGGCTTACTCATTGGTTGGTCATGGACCATCTTTGAGAGCCAACTGTTCTATCAACTGTTTTTCTCTATCTGTGCCCAAGCAGTGCTTGACTCGCTGGCCATTTACTTTGAAGGTTCGGAGCCCATCCTCAGATTCTAATTCCACAGCTCCAAAAGGGGATACATCCACCACCTTGAATGGGCCGGACCACTTTGATTTTAGCTTGCCCAGAAACAATTTGAGCCTTGAATTGAAAAGCAAAACCAAGTCACCTGAATTGAACTCCCTTTACAAGATCTTTTTGTCGTGGACGAACTTCATCATTTCCTTTTACACAACTGCACTTTCATATGTATTGAAATAGAATTCCTCTATTTCATTGAGTTGTGTTAACCTCAAATTTATAGCTTCAGCCTAATATATGTTCAACCTTTTTAAAGCCCATGTGCCTTTGTGCTCCAATTCTACGGGTAGATGACAAGCCTTTCCGAAGACTAACCGGTAAGGTGAAGTGCCAATAGGGGTTTTGTACATCGTGCGGTATGCTTACAAGTAGTCATCTAGCTTCTTTGACCAGACGGTCCTGTTGGCATTAACAGTCTTTGCTAGAATATTCTTTATCTCCCGGTTGGAAACTTTAACTTGGACACTTGATTGCGGATGATAAGGTGTCGCCACCTTATTCTTGACGCCATATTTCTCTAGCAGCTCTGTGAAAGCCTTGTTACATAAGTGAGACCCACCATCACTAAGAATGGCTCTAGGAGTGCCAAACCGCGTGAATATATTTTTCTTTAAGAATGCGGTTACACACCTTGCCTCATTGTTTGGTAGGGAAATTGCTTCAACCCACTTGGAAACATAGTCCATAGCAACCATGATGTATTTCATAACCCATGAGCTTACAAAGGGGTCCATAAAATCAATTTCACATACATCAAAGATCTCGACCTCCATCACAAAGTGCATTGGCATTTCATGCCTCTTAGAGATTGATCCCTGCCCCTAACATTGGTCACAATCCTTGACCATTTGATTTGGATCTTGATAAATCAACGGCCAATAATAGCCACATTTGAGTACCTTTTTTCGCCATTCGATTACCCCCATGATGACCCCCAACCGGTGAGTCATGGCATGCCTTTAAAATTGGCATCATCTCTTATTCTGGAATGCACCTCCTAATGATGTTATCAGCACAAATGCGGAATAAGAATGGTTCTTCCCAATAATATTTCCGACACTCTCAAAAACTTCTTCTTTTAGTAAGCATCCAGTCCATTCAGAATGAGGTCACTAACCAAGTAGTTAGCAATATCGGCGTACCAAGGAGCAGATGAAGAAGACAATGCCAAAATATGCTCATCGGGAAAAGCATCATTGATGTCAAGATTTTCCTTCGGTCGTCCGTCTTCTTCAAGCCTAGAGAGATGATCCGCTATTGGATTTTATGTGCCCTTACGGCCCTTGACTTCAAAGTGAAATTCATGCAATAGGAGGACCCACCGAATTAACCTGGGTTTGGCATCTTTCTTTGCCACGAGGTAGAGAAGTGTGGCATGGTTGGTATACACCACCACCCTTGACCCAAACAGATAAGCTCCGAATATTTCAAAAGCATAAACAATGGCAAGAAGCTCTTGCTCTATCACAGTATAGTTCACTTATGCTCCATTGAGTGTCTTGCTTGCATAATAAATGGGATGAAGAACCTTGTTATGCCCTTGACCAAGAATTGCTCCAATAGCTACACCACTGGCGTCACACATGAGTTCGAATGGAAGGGACCAATCCGGTGTGACAATAATGAGTGTCGTGGCGAGCTTCTCCTTTAGCTCCTCGAATGCCTTAAGGAACTTTTCATCAAACAAAAAATTGGCATCTTTTTCAAGGAGCTTGCACATAGGATTTGCAGTTTTGGAGAAGTCCTTGATAAAACGCTAATAAAATTCGGCATGCCTTAAAAAGCTTCGGACACCTTTTACCTTCGTTGGTGGAGGAAGTTTGGAGATGATTTCAAATTTTGCTCGATCAACCTTTATGCCATGTTTTGAAATCTTGTGCCACAAGAAAATTCCTTCATCCATCATGAAGTGACATTTCTCCCAGTAAAGTACAAGGTTGGTCTCCTCACATCGCTTGAGCACTTGTCTAAGATTGTCAAGACAATGCTCAAAGAATCACCTACCACCGAAAAGGAGTCCATGAAAAACTCTAGGAAATCCTCCACCATGTCTGAGAAGATGGACATCATGCATATTTGAAAGGTAGCCAGAGCGTTGCATAAACAAAACGACATCCCGCTAAAGGCGAAGGTTCCATATGAGCAAGTGAATGTTGTCTTTTCTTGTTCCTCCAATGCTATATTGATTTGGTTATAGCCGGAATACCCATCGAGTAAGCAATAGAATGATCTTCCCGCTAGCCGATCAATCATTTGATCAATAAAAGGAATAGGGAAATGATCTTTGCACGTGGCACTGTTGAGCTTCCTATAGTCCATGCATACTCTCCACCTGGTGACCGTCCGTGTAGGGATAAGCTCATTCTTTTCATTGTGAATTACTGTCATGCCTCCCTTCTTTGGTACGCATTGCACCGGACTCACCCATGGACTATACGCAATGGGGTAGACAACCCCGACATCTAACACTTGATTATCTCTTTCTTGACCACCTCTTGCATCGATGGATTCAACCTCCTTTGGTGTTAAACACTCGGCTTGCTCCCGTCTTCCAATTGGATTTTATGCTCACAAATTCTGGAGGGAATCCTTGGATGTCCACTATTGTCCATCCAATTGCTTGTCGGAGTTCCCGCAAGACATTCAACAATTTTCCTACATGAACATCATCCAATAAAGAGGAAACAATTATGGGTAAAGTATCATTAGAGCCAAGGAATTTATACCTCAAATGTGACGGAAGTGGCTTGAGCTCAATTTGTGGTGGCTCCCGGATGGAAGGCTTTGCGTGAGGAGTGGCTCTCTTCTCTAAGTCAAGAGAGAGATTCTTCGGTGCATAAGAGTAGGACCCGCGTCCTTCCAGTGCATCCATGGCTTCTACATACCACTTAATCACGTTCAACTATGTCTAATAAAAGACTAAACTGGCGATAATTCGGGGTATTATGCCTAGAATCGATCCCACAGGGAATTTACGTATCAATCAAGTCTTTAGAATACGTAATTTTTACTCAATCAATTCTCTCAAGACCTTTTAATATAAATTTTTGATGTTTTACTAATTCTACCGACAATAATACTAACTAGCAATTACTAACAATGTGTTGTAAACAATGATGATAAAGGTCTAAGGTTATGGTTTCCCCTTTGGTGAACTTACTTCTCAAATACTTCTTATAGTTTGATTAGTTTTCTCTATCAATCATGAACACTCTATCTACCATAAATCTCTCTCAAGTAATTATGATAATTTACTAGACGCACTCTCTCAAGTTACGCTAGCTAGATTGCATTACAGTTCACTTTAGATTGCACCCGAGGTATCGTTATCTCTAATCCAACCTCTAAACCCTCGGTTATGACTTTCGTCTATACTCCGGGAGTGATGTTGTTCAAACAACTACCTAAATATGCACTCTCTCTCAAGTAGATACATAATAAATAGGAACAGCTAATTGAGGGCCCTTTCAATCAACTACAAGAAGAACGTAGTTGAACAAATAGAGATTAATCAACCAAACAATATTAATATCACAACAAATTCATCCCAACGGGTTCTACCAAAACCTTAGGTTTAAGAATTTAGCTACTCATGTTCATAAGAATCAAACCCAAAAGAAATTGCATAATTGAACTACAAAGTAACGAATAAAACATGTAAAAATCAATGTTTTGTCACTTCGATGGTTTTCTCTCTTCGAATCCTTCGTATACCTTGCGACTCTCTTCAAGTTATGTTTTAGGGGTATGTTTATATGTTTAGGACAAACCCTAAACGTGTAGGAGACTTCTATTCCAACCGGGAAACACTTAAACTCGTCAAAACATGGAATTGACCGAACCTGGGACCCCGGGCGTTTTGGCTCAAATGCCCCCTTAAGGCCAGGGTAGGCCTGGCGTTTGGGATCTAAGGCCCTCCTAACGCCAAGGGCTGCCTCGCTTTATGGATCAAACACCCCCTAACGCTAGGGGCTGCTTGGCTTTAGGGGGCACACGCCCGGCTATCGCCCGAGTGTTTCCTCTTCGACCCTTAAGCGTATTTTTGACGTATTTTCATCCCTTTAGCTCTGTTTCCATCTCCACTTCACCTACACATGAAATAAACTCCATTAAGCACATGAAAAGTGTGTTTTTATCACTAACACACATAAAATGTAAGGCATATAACATATTAAACTATGAATTATAGCCTCGCATCAATATCCCACACTTAAACATTTGCTCGTCCTCGAGCAATTACACTACACTCATGTACACAACTTATTAAGAAAACCTCTTAACACGTTATACCAAGAAAATTTAAAACAATTCAAGCACAAAGGTGTGACATCCTCGCCTCAATAATCGATTCACAAATACCATGCTTTATTCACAATCCAATTACTACTCTAACATAGAGGTCAACAACATTACCTTTCCTTCATGAATCATGTGCCCTCACCAAATCAAAGAGTTAGTTCCTCACATAATAAAATCTAAGAACACTTAGGAACTCAAGATCAAATGAATTCACTCGCTCTCAGAAATAAAACATTCATATGCCACACAAGATGTACCATAGGCTTTCCCGTAGTGTAATACTCTACTATTCGAGCTCATTCAGTCTAGGATCAAATAGGACTTTATTTGGTTGTAATGTAGGCTGCGGGACGGGTAGGATACATTTGGATATAAGAGTGACTACACCTCCCTGCGCACTTTAATACATAAACCTTAACGTTCAATCTCAAATCATTTTAAGACAAACTCCACCTTCACAACAATGTCATTACCCCATACTTCTTTAAGCACACTTACATTAAGAGTCACCACACATATATCTCTTTCACAATAATACAACTGTTTATTTTATTTCTTTTTCCTTTCCTTTCCTTTTCTTCTTCTTCTTTTTTTTTCTCTTTCTTTTTCTTTCTTTTTCAAGTGACTCTTACTTTTCAAAACAATGCACCTTTCTCCTTATTTCAATTATTCCCCTAAAAAACCAACTTATCGCCCCACACTTTAACTTTTCCATATTTCATCACATTTTCAGTGCTTACGAGAGGTGACAAGGTTCAAATATAAGATCGATTCAAATACAGGGGTATGGCTTGTACTGTGGTTGCTAAAGAAACAGGATTATAGGCTCAACGGGGTTAACGGCGATACCAAACAATTAGGTGGGTAAAATATAGATAACTGGCTCAACAAAGAAATGCCTATATCATTTCCAAGACTGAATAAAACATCTATTTCGCTTTGCACACACACGGGGCAAGTTCTAGATATCAAATGCAATGCACAGAATGGTATACAAATCTCACACACACTTGGCACATAACTCACTCAGGATTGGATCTATCACGACAGTCCAGTCAAAGAAGCTAAGCAAATCTTAAGGATTCCTGATTTAAGGTATTTATCCTGGAGTCAAAAATTGAGCCTAAGCGTCACAACCAAAGTACTGACTATTCTCAATGCATTAGCACGTTTCGAGATATTGCTCCTATTAAGCCCTTAACCATATGATTCCTACTCCTAAAAATTAAAAACTACCTACACCCGGTTCAATTACAAACCCTTGGAAAAGAACCGTGGTCCAAAGAAAAACCAATGGGAATTACTACACTACCTAAAACAAGAAAATATTTTTTTTGGTATTTTCTTTAGACTTACTTCCTTCAAGAAAAATGTCTAGGCGATCCATCGTCGGGAAGAGTCCACATATTTCTAATTTTTTTCTTAATTTTTTTTCTATTTAAATTTTCTACTTTAAAAATAAAAGCTTACCAACAAGAAAGACTAAAACTACTAACAATAACTATTCATTAACCAGAAAACTTACTAACAAGAAAGCACACTAAACATAACAAATATATACAACACCCCACACTTAAATCATGTAGTGTCCTCAGTGCATCACATATAGACAAAACAAGAAATAAAAGTAAGGTGTAAGAAACTCCCTGATCCAATAGTGTCGACATCCTTTCCATTACTCTCGCTTTCATGCTCCTTTGAGCACATGCTTTAATCATTTTATGCCTCCACTTTAAACTTATTCATTGAACCCCAATTTTTTATTCTGCTTTATGATCATGCTCATGGGGTGGTGGAACAAATCTGCCTGGCCCAATAAAACCATTTAATAATCTGCGTTTCTTGGCTTTTTGACGAAATGTATACTCCCTACTTTCTGGCAGGAAGAATTTAAGAATGTAGGCATCCTGTTCTTTGTCCCTCAACTCATCAGGTGGTTCGGATAACTCTACTTGCATATCATTATTCAAACACAATGTGAACATATGGTTGGAGTGTGTACCAACATCCTCAACAATAACGACACTAGATTCAACAAAGTATTTGTCATCTATGTCCTTGGTTAAATCTAGTATCTTTTCTATCACATCAGCATCCTCCGATTTCAGTTCCAACCTGGGTGGTTCTTCATTTGATGGATCGGCCGGCGGGTTCTCACTTTTCTCTAAATGTAATGAATCAAACTCGAGACCCTATTCCCATTCCTCTTTTTCCTCAAGTTCTAACACCCAATCTGCTAGTTCTTCACCATTCATATCATCCAGATTCATGAAACATTCATCCAAAGGGTCCCCAACAGTTGGAAAGCATCATCTTTTTTTTGGAATCACATTCACAACATCAATAAGAGAGCAGTTGGCGAACTCACTAGGTCGCCTCATAGACTTCTGCACATTGAAAGTGATTTCTTCATCATTGAGCCTCATATTAAGTTCACCAGTCTCACAATCAATAAGAGCTCTATCTGTGGCCAAAAATGGCCTTCCCAAGATTATGGGAATTTCCTCATACACCTTGCAGTCTAATATCAAAATCAACAGGAAATACAAACTTCCCCACTTGTACCAAGACATCATCCAGAATACCCGACGGTCTTTTCACCGTCCTATCAGCAAGTTGCAGCAGCACGGAAGTGGGCTTGGCTCTACCAATCCCCAGTCTTTTATATATGGCTAGCGGCATCAGATTAATGCTGGCCCCCAAGTCACATAGAGCTTTGGCGAAAGAGGAGTTGCCAATGGTACATGGAATTGTAAAACTCCATGGGTCAGACAACTTTTCAGCAATAGGATGTGTCACCACTGCACTACAAGTCTGAGTAAGGGTGACAGTAGCTATATCTTGGAAGTCAACTTTTCTGGACATCAATTCGTTCATCATTTTCGCATACGTAGGCATTTCTTTCAATGCATCAATCAATGGAATATTTCCCTGTTTCTGCTTTAGCATGTCCAATAACTTCTTGTACTATTCATCTTTTTGGTATTTAGCCAGCCTCTGAGGGAATGGAGCTGGCGGTCTCTTTTTCCCAGTGATTTGGGACTTTTCTTTCTCAGCAACCACCTCAACTACCGGCTTCTGAGTCATCTCCACCTCTTTTTCAGTCTCATTCTGTGCACTAGGTTCTGCTTCACTAGGTTGCACTGTTGCCTTGGGCAAGTTTGTTGAATCATTAAGTTCAATCGGTATGGGTACCATTGTATCGGTCTGCTTGCTCTCATGAGCTCTTTCCAGTTCCAAATTTAACTCTCTGCCACTGCGAAGAGTCACTGCCATCAGCTGCCTTTGGACTTGGTCAATAGGATTTACCTGAGTATCAGCAGGTAAAGTTCTAGGAGGACGATTGTTGACTTCCATAGGTATCTGGCCCAACTGTACTTCAATATTTTTTATAGATGCATCATGTACATCTATTCTCTCACTGATTTTTGCATTTGACCCAATTACCTGCTGCATCATAGCTTCTAACCTGGCAAACCCGTCTTCTTGCCTTCCCCCTTGTTGTTGCTGAGGAGGGTAGTATGATCGTTGCTGATTTTGATGAGTATAACCTTGTGGCCTCTGATACGGTGCTGCATTACCTTGCGGTCCCCTAACACCCATATTTCCACTATTCTGCTGTTGGTGAGGTGGTCTATATGGTTGAGCTTGCTGACCCTAGTTTTGCCCCCCTTGTCTCTGGCTTCCATAATTCGACACATAACTCATATTTTCTGGATAAGGAGGGCGATGAAATTCTGTATTCCAGTGATTACCAAGTGGTTGACTAATGCAAGATGTGCATAAGCCCCCATTGGTTGTGTCAACAATGTGTACTTGCTGTTTTTGTCCCGATTCTTCCACCTTCTTAGTAAGTATACTCATTTGTGTTATTAAGGTGGCTACGTTCTCTGCAATTGTATTAGATGGATCAAATGGCACTCAATGAACTACAGGAGTAATGGTGCAGTCCTTGTTGTCCATCCTGAATTCTGTGCCATTTTATCAAGTAATATTTGACTCTCTATCCACGTTTTGCTCAGGAATGCTCCACCAGCCGAAGCATCAACATTTTCTTTCACCGTATCAGCCAAAACCATTTAGAAACGTTGCCCCAACATTTTCTTTGGAATGCCATGATGTGGACAGATAACCATCATACTCTTAAATCTTTCCCATGTCTCTTGTAGTGTTTCAACTGGTTTTTGTCTGAAGCTCAAGATTTCATCAATTTGTTGAGCAGTCTTGTTGGGTGGATGAAACTTGTTCACGAACTGTTTAACTAACTCCACCCACGTGGTAATGGATTTTATGGGGAGTGAGTTTAGCCAAGTTTGGGCAGCACCAGTCACTGAGAATGGAAACAACAACAGTTTTATTGCTTCCTGAGTGACGTTAGGCTGCCTCTGTGTTTTGCAGATTGACAGGAAGTTTTTCAAGTGTTGTTGGGGGTCTTCAATTTATGACCCTGAGAATAGACCTTTGTTCTGTAATAAGTGCAACATATTATTTGTTATCTGAAAGGACTCGGCCTATATCTGCGGAACCAGTATCGCTGTGGCCAAATTCTCAGCTGTAGGTTTTGCCCAGTCATATAGAGGATCTTATGCCCCTATGTGAGCGACTGGGTCTACCACGTCATCCCCATGAATGTTCCGGTTGTGAGTATCTTCCATGTCTGTTTCAATTTGATCAATTTGTGGTTGATGTTTGCTTTTCCGGTTGGTTCGGTTTATGGCCTTGAAAACTTCCTCGGGGTATGATAAGGGTTCAACTACTTCACCAGTCCTTGATGAGTTTCTAGGCATGCACCTGCAACACGTTAGTAAACGTTAAATTTTCAATGTAACAACAAAAAATTAAGAAAAATTGACTATATTTCAGAATTTTGTATTTCTTCAAACTCAATTGATAATACCGTTAATTCCCCGGCAACGGTGCAAAAATTTGATCACGCTCAACTATGTCTAATAAAAGACTAAACGGGCGTTGCAAATATAATCCGCGGTATTATGCCCAGAGTCGATCCCACAGGGAATTTACGTATCAATCAAGTCTTTAGAATATGCAACTTTTACTCAATCAACTCTCTCAAGACTTTTTAATATAAATTGGTGATGTTTTACTAATTCTACTGACAATAATACTAACTAGAAATTACTAACAATGTGTTGTAAACAATGATGATAAAGGTCTAAGGTTATTGTGCCCCCGTTGGTGAACTTACTTCTCAAATACTTCTTATAGTTTGATTAGTTTTCTCTATCAATCATGAACACTCTATCTACCATAAATCTCTCTCAAGTAATTATGATAATTTACTAGACGCACTCTCTCAAGTTACNATTCACCTTAGATTGCACCCGAGGTATCGTTATCTCTAATCCAACCTCTACCCTCGGTATGACTTTCGTCTATACTACGGGAGTGATTTTGTTCAAATAACTACCTAAATATGCACTCTCTCTCAAGTAGATACTTAATAAATAGGAACAGCTAATTGAGGGCCCTTTCAATAAACTACAACAACAACGTAGTTGAACAAATAGAGATTAATCAACCAAACTATATTAATATCATGACAAATTCATCCCCAACGGGTTCTACCAAAACTTTAGATTAAAGAATTTAGCTACTCATGTTCATAAGAATCAAACCCAAAAGAAATTGCATAATTGAACTACAAAGTAATGAATAAAAGATGTAAAAATCAATGTTTTGTCACTTCAATGGTTTTCTCTCTTCGAATCCTTCGTATGCCTTCCGAATCTCTTCAAGTTATGTTTTAGGGGTCTATTTATATGTTTAGGACAAACCCTAAATGTGTAGGAGACTTCTATTCCAACCGGGAAACACTTAAACTCGTCAAAACTCAAAACTGACCGAACCTGGGACCCGGGGCGTTTGGGCTCTGAGGCCCCCCTAACGCCAGGGGTAGCCTGGCTTTATGGGCCAAATGCCCCCCTAACGCCAGGGGCTTCCTGGCTTTAGGGGCAAATGCCCGGCTATCGCCCGGGTGTTTCCTCTTCGACCCTTAAGCGTATTTTCGACGTATTTGCATCTCTTTAGCTCTGTTTCCATCTTCACTTCACGTACACATGAAATAAACTCCATTAAGCACATAAAAAGCGTGTTTTTATCCTTAACGCACATAAAATGTAAGGCATATAACATATTAAACCATGAATTCTAGCCTCGCATCACCCCTCCATGTCCTCTCCATCAAAATTTACCAAGATTTCCGCCAAGGCCTCACTGAGGCACTCTTCCTCCATCATCATGTCACTAGCATCGTCGACCTCATCAACAACATCTATTACCGAGACCACTTCATATACGTTCAACAAGTTTAAACCCTTACTAGCCTGGAAAGTGACTTCCTCATCATTCACTCGGAATTTAATTTCATTTTGTTCTGAATCCATCAAGGCTCTTCCCATGGCAAGGAATGGTCTTCCCAATATGATAGGAATTTCCTTGTCAACCGCACAACCAAGGAGAACAAAGTCGGCCAGGAGGAGGAACTTCCCCACTTTTACTAAGACATCATCAACAATACCCACAAATCTATTCATTGAATGGTCGGCCATTTGCAATCTCATACTTGTAGGTCTTGGCAACCCAAATCCCGCTTTATTGTAAATAGAAAGAGGCATCAAATTTATGCTAGCACTATCATCGCAAAGTGCCCTTGCAAAATTTCTCAACCCAATAGTACATGGAATGGTGAATGCTCCCGGGTCTTCCTTCTTATCAGCAGTGGTTTTGGCAATAATAGCACTAACCCGGTGAGTCATGTTCACCACTTCACTCTTTGTGGATTTCTTCTTGGTCATCAAGTCTTTTAAATATTTGGCAAATCCCGGCATCTCTTGGAAAGCCTCCAAGAAAGGGATGTTTATCTTCAAAATATCATAGAACTTCTCGAATTTGCCATCATCTACCCTCCTTGCAAGCCTTCGAGGGAATGGAGGATTAGGTCGAGGAATCGGTGGAGGAGCTTTTGGGGTCTCCTTAACCTCCTCATGCTTTGATTTTTGTATTTTCACCTCTTGGGAAGGCTTGTCACTTTCAACATCAACCGCCACTTCGACTTGTGCCTCAACTTTTTGCTCAAGATTATCTAACTCAGCTATTTGTTCACTCTCACCTTGAAAGACCTTACCGCTTCTATTTGTAATAGCCATGCAATGAGAAGATGAACCTCCCATATTCCCCTTTGGGTTGTCGATTGTATCACTTGGAAGAGTACCTTTTAGCTTGGGGTTTTGTTCTCTTGACAAGTCTCACATTTGCATCTCAAGCTTTTGTATAGAGTCGGTATGTGACCCCACGATTTCGGACATGTTCTTCATTGTAGCATCACCCCTCTCTTGATTTTGCAAGATCTTTTCAAGCATCCCTTCTAACTTGGATTCATTTGAAGGACCCTCATTTTAATACTGCCCCTTCGGTGGAACATAGGGGTTGGAGCTCCTATTGGCATAATTGCTATTGTTGTTGTTCCAATTACCTTGACTCGAACCACCTTGTCCATTGCGCCAATTTTGTTAACCTTGGCCTTGTAGGTTTGAACTCCATTGATTTTTTTGGCGATATCCTCCTTGAGAATTATGAACATAGTTGGCTTCTTCAAACTCTTGATTTCCCGTCGGATGCATATCTTCCACAAAATTTAGTTTCTTCGTTTGACTCTCCGTGAACATATTTGTCAACACATCAATGTTGGTGGAAAGACTGGCAATCAATTTCTCTCTCTCTTGATTTTCTTTGATCATATTAGTAAGAGAAGGAGTATCATAAGAAATTCCACCACTAGCATCTTCAGAATGCCATTCTTGATTGTGTTTGGCCATTTTATCTAAAATTTGTGTAATCCGGGTGAATGATTTGTCCATGAAAGATCCGTCTCCTGCATTTTTTGCTATGGACTGAGACAATGGATCCAAACCCATGTAGAACTTCTCGATCAGAATGCCATCCAGGAAACCATGGTTCGATGACCTCACTATGTACAACTTGAATCGGTCCCGCGCTTTATGTAAGTGTTCTCCTGGTATTTGTTTGAAGAAGAAAATTTTATCTCTAAGATCAGACTTCTTGCTATGAGGGAACCACTTGGACAAGAAGGCGCAGACAAGATCGGGCCAAGCAGTGATGGATTGAGGAGGTAGATTTTGAATCCACTTTCTCGCTTCTCCAGTCAATGAGTATTTGAATACTCGCAATCTCAAGGCATCGTCTATTACATTGTTCTTCTTATGCATGGAACATAAACCTAAGAAGTTCCTAAGGTGTTGCGTTGGATCATCATCGGTATAGTTTCTGAATAATCCTTCCGCTTAATGCATTAGGATTATCCCATGTTCTACCTTGAATGTAGCAGCTTCCACCCGTTGAGGAATGATAGGGTCGGTATCATCAAGATATTCCTCAATATCCGCAAAGAGATTCTCATCTTCCTCATACTCGGCCATTCTCACCTATCACACCAAGCAAAGCAAGCAAAATGTGATGGAATAGAAAAGACGTAAAGTAAAGTGCACAGTAGTTAGTAATTTCAAAACCATATTCCCCAGTGACGGCGCCAAAATTTGATAAGCTCAAATTACACCTTAAAATAGTGTAAAGTGATCGATGTCAAATATAGTAACCTAAAGAGGTTGGGGTCGAATCCCACAGGGAATAGGCGTGAAAAGTTTACTTGAGTAGTGTGAATCTTAACTTAAACTCATATTTCTATTCCGTTAGAGTAAAGAAAGTATTGTAGTAGATTGAATTGTAACTTAATAACAAGGACGATTAAAATAGGTTGTAATTAATTTTATTATCTAGACCAAGGTTGTGTCCCTTTTAATGAAATGTAATGCTACCGTTGTTAGTATGGTATATTTAAAATGGAAAGTCCTTTTGAAATGCAAATGATTTCTAAATGACTATCCAATATTTTTCAATGGTTGGGTAGTATTTCTCTTTCTGATTTTTCCAAATATAAAAGAGTTGTAATTAAGAGTACTCAATTCATGCCAAATAAAATACACTTATTCCTAAGCGATTCCATTAAACAAGGTTTAAAACCTTGAGTCTTTGATATTTACTCCTACCAAACCCTAACTCACTTTTTCAAGTAGAGAAAGAATATAATGGTGCTTGCTAATGTTTGCAACTACTAAAAATAAATGAAGAATGAGAAGTAAATAAATATCAAGCAACCATTATACATATATTCAATGTTAAACACCCATTGAAATTACATCCATCTAGGGTCCACAACCTTAGTATCTAAAACTAGCCATATGTGCTAAAATACAAAAGCAAAGGAATATTAAATGTCATAAATTCTTACAAAAGTACAAGATTCTTCACTTGAAAGCTTCCAAAAGATGGGACTATTCAATGTTTGGATTGTAGCTGTTTTTTCTAACAAGATGCCCCCCACAAAACCCCAATGAATCTATTTATAGTGGACCAAAACTCGGGGCCAATTTCGGACAAAAATGCCCATAGGTCAAATATGCGACCGTATTTCTGTCGCATAACAGATACGCTGTCCACATTCTCTTCAATCTCACTGCATCTTCAAAACCCTAGTTCCAGGAAATCACTGTATTCCAGTTATGTGGTCTGCATTGTTGATATGCGGCCGCATAGTGTCATCGCATTTATGCTCTCAGCCACTTCTATAGGAGGTTTGCGATCCATTATGCAGCGTACAAACCTGTTATGCGGTCGCATAATGGACTGCATTTCTTCACTTGGATTTGTCCACACTGACTGTTGGACTCTTCGATTCACCTGGGCATTATGCGGTCCGCATGTTGGATTTGCGGTCCTCATTTTCAACTATGTGGTCTCATTTTGCCCATTTTTGTCTTTCTCTGGCTTTTTGATTCCATTTCCATGTTTTTGGGTCCTCAAGCTTCATGCACTGCAAAACATCAAAATTACATAACTATAAAAAACAATTGCATTTAAAACGAACTAAAATCTAAGAAATTTGTATTAAATGTGCCGAAATTCTCCGGCACATCAACTGCTCCTTCAGTTTCGTCAACTCCAGTGGGGTCATATGATATGGCAGAATAGAAATAGGCTGAGTGCCCGGAGACAAATAAATGTAGAAGTCATTATATCTGTTGGGTGGCATCCCTGGTAGATCTGTAGGAAATACCTTTGCAAGCTAACGACCAACTAGTACTGAATCCATAGAAGGAACCTCTGCTCTAGAATCGCGAATATAAGGTTGTATACGGCTAAAATTAGAGAGCCCGATTTTATGATCATTACGGCACATAGACGGCCCGAAGTAGTTCGAGTTTTGGCATCGAGGAGGCATGCCGGGGATTCTCCACACTCGATCTCAAGGCGGTGTAAGTCGAAGACCATCATAAAAAATAGGCAATTCCCAAAGGGCACGTGGTTAAAGCTGACCAAGTCCGCAAAAGTAGTACAAGCTCGTAACGTGGCATTAAATGGCTGTACCAACCATTTCTCTCTGTAATAATTGCTCATGTACTATGTTGGGATTCCTCCTCTTAAATAAAGGGGACACTTGTCATTTTGTACGACACATGATATTCAATACAAGAACAAGAACATTCTCTACTCTGTAACTAAAACATCCTCTACATTCGTTAATTGTTCTTAATTTATTGCTCATTATTGATCATAAAAAGGCCGTCTTCAAGGCCTTTAATATTGTTATATCTCCTTTGACCACCCTCTGTATAACCCTCGAGCTCGACCTCGAGGCCCCATTTCGACCCAGCTCGAGACCACGTCTTATAACTACTCGGTTTGCACAACTTCATTATCCTTTGCTTTCATCTCATTTTCTTACTACTCACTTAGCATCTATTGCCTAAACAACTAGAATTAAAATAGATCACATATTTTTAGAACCACAAAATCAAATATAATTGTAATTACCATCTTCGCGGTAAACAATTTGGTGCCCATCGTGGGGCTAAATATAATAGTGATCGTTTTAGTGCTGGTTTTCTAAAAACACAATTTATACTTTAAACTTTTTTTTGTCCAAGAATCTTCAATTTCAGGTCAGAAAATATCTAACTCTGTAAATGGACATGAAAACAACGGTCCTGAGGATCATGGAGAAAACGATGTAGTTGCTTCACGCACCGGTGTACCACCGCAAAACCCTATAGGGGCACCAGTACAAATCCCCATTGATGAAGGCTCACGCGATGCTCGACATGTCGATGTAAGCTCTCATACAGACGTAAGTGTGCGCAAGGGAGACCAACATGAAGCACATAAAGCCCCTACTCAAAAGGAAAGAGAAGTTGGCCTTTATTTCATTTTTGAGATGTTGCAAGGACAACAAATGGATATTGCTCGGCTACAAAGCCATCAAAAAACTCCAAGCACAGTGCTACCAGAAACGGCTCCCCGATTTGAACAGGCACCGGAGAGGTCGAGCAACAACGGGTCAGCAGCCGACCTCGCTATTATAAAGATGATCAAGGACCTCACAAAGATGATTGAATCAGGAAAAAAGAAGATAGAAGCCAACGACAAAAAGGTGGAGACCTATAACTCGAGGGTCGATCAGATCCCGGGCGCACCCCCGATTCTGAAGGTTGTAGATTCAAAGAAGTTTGTGAAAAAGCTATTCCCATCGAGTGCTGTTCCGAAGCCCATCCCAAAGAAATTCAGAATGCACAATCTCCCAAAGTATAACGGGACCTCAGACCCCAATGAGCACATTACTGCTTACACTTGTGCTGTGAAAGGGAACGACTTAAAAGTTGACGAGATTGAATCCGTCTTTTTGAACAAAATTGGAGAAACGCTGTCCAAAGGAGCCATGATGTGGTATCATAACCTACCCCCGAACTCGATAGATTCGTTTACTATGATAGCAGACTCTTTTGTGAAGGCGCATGCTGGTGCCATCAAGGTCGCTATGAGGAAATATGACGTCTTCAAAATCAAATAAAGAGAGAATGAGATGATAAGGGAGCTCGTGTCCCGCTTTCAATTGGAACGAATGGAATTACCATCATTCTCCGACGATTGGCGGTGCAAGCCTTCACTCAGGGCTTGAATGAACGAAGCTCGATATCTTCAAAGCAGCTGAAGAAAAACTTAATCGAGTATCCCGCCGTAATTTGGGCGGATGTACACAAAAAAGTATCAATCAAAAATTAGAGTTGAGGACGACATATTGGAAGCCCCCTCGGGCTCGGTGTATCCTAGCAGGCTCTTAGAAAAGGATACGAGGCTTCCAGAGAGAGAGTCGAGGCCAAGAAAAGAAAGGTATCAACCGTATATAGAGAATCAGAGAAATATTCCGAGGCGTAACCTACCTCGAAGTGATCAAAGGATGGATAGAGGCCAGAATCCTAGGGCACTCATGAGCAAAGTAGGGTTCGACAGACACAAAGGGCCAGTAGAGGCACCCTGCCTATCTAAGTACAATTTCAACATTGATGTTTTAGATATCGTATCGGTCATAGGTAAAATCAAAGACACCAGGTGTCCAAGACTCGTACTATCAGATCCTTTGCAAAAGAACCCGAACTTGATAAGCAAATTTCAGAGTACTCACAATTATAGGACCGAGGACTGCAGACAGCTCCGAGAAGAGGTGGCCCGACTGATTAGAAAAGGGCACCTTTGAGAGTTCCTCAGTGACCGAGCCAAAAACCAATTTTTGGAAAGAGAGGCGAACAAGAAAAATGAAATAGAAGAACCAAAACACGTCATCCACATGATTATTGGAGGAATCGGCGTCCCTCAGGGACCCATTTTCAAGCGAACAAAGGTATCCATCACAAAGGAAAAGCGAACTCGGAGCTACATACTTGAAGATGCTCTTTCATTCAGCGAAGATGACATAGAGACCTTGTCTCAACCTCATAATGACGCACTAGTAATTTCCTTCCTTTTGAATAAATTTCAGATTAGACTTGTGCTCGTGGATCCAGGTAGCTCGGCCAATATAATTAGGTTAAAGGTGGTATAGCAACTCGGATTGCTCAACCAGATCGTGCCTGCCTCTCATGTCCTCAACGGATTCAACATGGCGAGCAAGACAATGAAAGGGGAAATCATCCTCCCAATCAACATAGCTGGTACAATTCAAGACACCAAGTTTCATGTCATCGAAAGTGACATGAGATACAATGCTTTGCTTGGAAGGCCATGGATTCACAGTATGAGGGTGGTGCTGTCAACCCCTCATCAAATGATGAATTTTCCTATGAAGGATGGAATAAAAATAGTGTACGGAGAGCAGCATGCAGCAATACAAATGTTCGCACTACACGATATGGCAGGGACACCGACACCTTCTACATCAAAGGAGCCAAAGTAAAAGCAAACATCCGAGTAGGAATCACAAACTAAGTGCTCGAATGAACAAATAAAGGATCGTGCCGCGTACTCGGAATGAATAACTGGATCATATCGAGGCTTGAACGCCACCACGGTTAAGGTACAATCCTCTCCCTCTTTCCTTTACATTTTACACTAACCCACATACAGGTGTTCGATTGAAAGGAATCAAAGCACCCTCCAGCCCGAAGGCCTTAGGTTTTAAAGCATGCGTTGCACTATTTTTCCCTCATGTCGGATTTTGTTCCAAATGGATTTTACCGACGAGGTTTTTAACAAGGCAACATCCATGTACTACCTAAGGTGAAATCATCAAGTATTCAGAGCTTCTCTTCGATCAACCCAAAATATTGAGGGGCATCCCCCCCGGGAGATCACCTCCTCGAAGAAATTAAAATATGCCAAAAGATGGTCTCGACAGGAGAATGATGTATCGGACCAAACGGTCGAAGAAACCGTGTCCACATAGAATAATCGAACCCTCGATGGTGAAAACATGTATACGTTTACCAAGTAATAAAAGGAGAGTATTTTATAATCAAAACACTTCTCACTTCAAAGATGTTTGCTATTTCTACAAGAAACGGCCCCAGTGCCAGAAATTTCCCGAACACTCGGGGATTGACACTGAAAAATCGAAGCTATAAGACCTCGGGTCCGGCAACTTCGAGCTCATAAGCCCTCCATGAGGCAATATCGTATATGTATGACCCCAACAAGGCATATTCAAATTCATAAGCCCTCCAATGCGGCACCGATGTAAGCCTTCCATGAGGCAATATAAATAATATAAGACCTTGATGAGGCAACGCCAAAAAAGTTTGCTATTTTCACAAGGAACGGCTCCAGAGCCAAAACATTCAATGTCCCAAGAATGTCATCGACAATCACCCCATCGAATCATCAAAAATGCGAAGCCATAAGACCTCAGGGCCGGCAACTTCGAACTCATAAGCGCTCCATGAGGCACCAATGTAATCAAAACTTTAAGACCTCCAGCAAGGCATGAATCATAAGACCTCCACGAGGCACTATTAAATTTGTAAGACCACAAGCAAGGCATGTACACATTTTTAAGACCTTAAAAGGTGTAATCCCGATATGAAAATCAAGGCTATATACTTGAACTTGTAAGACCCCTAAAGAGGCATACCCTCGATATATGCGCCAATGCTATCTCACTCGGGGACTAAAAGATTACAGCCAAATACAATGACCACCGTCAAAAGGCTCCGGCCAAACTAACTAAGCTCGGAGACGTACGATTGTTGCCATTAAATCACAGGCCTCCAATTACTTTGAAAGTACTTCCAAAAGAACCAGTTAAAGGTCGTACCGACCTAATGCATAAAATCCCAAGTCGCCGAACACATTAAAAGGTTGGACCGACCTAATGCGTAAGAGCCTAAGTGCCAGCCTAAAGAGCCTCAAGGCCGATTTAAAGAACCTAAGGGTCGATGAGCTAGAGTCCAAACCCGACTCAAAGACTGAGAAAACGGTTAACTAAAAAACTGCCTAAGGGCCAATGCGCAAGAGCCCAAGCTTCCAGCCATATTAAAGGTCGTACCGACCCAATGTGTAAGAGCCTAAGCGCCAGCCTAAAAAGCCTCAGGGCCAATTTATAACCCCAAAGGTTTTAATTCGAAGTCTAATTCATCAGGCTAATTATCAACAAACATTGGAATTAAAAAAAAAGAAAGACAAACACAAGCTAGTCAGAAGTACCAAAGGATTTCTTATATATATATGTATTACAAATATACATTTAAAAATTCTCCCACGGGGTTTTATACAAAGGACAAGGAAGAAAAACCTAGTCTACTCTCGGGATCAGCTCCCTTAACGGTTCCTTGGACCAGCCCCCTCGGCGGCCTTCAAATATTAGTATCGGCACCAGAAGATAGGAAGAATTTGGCGTTGATCTCATCTGCCTTGGCTTGCTTTGTCTCTTCCGAGAGATCAAATCCCCTAGCGTGAATCTCTTGAGGGTCTCCCTACGAGATTTACATCCGGCATACTCATTGCCCCTTCTCTCTCTATCAAAGGCTCCCTTCGGCTCAGCCCGAGCATCGACATCATCATTCAAATAAATGACTACTTTCTTGTCGGCCTTTGCTCGAATTTCATCATCTTCAGCCCGAGCATCCATGACCTCGGCCTTCATCTTGAAAATATCAGTCTCGAGCTTAATAATCTTGCCCGTATAAATCGAGCTACTTTCTCGAGCATTGCGGAGTTGCACCTTGAGGGCAGAAGCCTTGGCCAAAGAATTCCTTTGGGACGCAGCATGAACACCTATCTACGCCGTCAACGCATTGCATTCAGAATTAACCTATCTGACTTCCCTTCGTAGGCGTTCAAGCGCTTCCATCTTTCTCTACAACTAAAGTATTGAACATTAGCTCTTGAATATGGGAAAGGGGACATGTACCCCCCCCCCCCCCCCCCCCCCCCCCCCCAAATTGAGAATTACCTGTTTCTCAAGATTGCGTTCGTAATCTCGGCTTCGATTCCTCTCCAATTGAATATATGTCAACTCGGTTGTCTTATCATTACAAAGAAGCCTGAGAGATTTCTCCTTGCCCAAGGTTTCCCGTAACTCGACCTCGCAGCGGAGCAGCTTGGACTTGAGCTTGTCAAAAGCCTACAAAAAATAAGCTTCAATTCAAAATATAAAAATACAATATTGCGAAAGCAACAAAGTCAACAAAAACTCACCTCGGGACAGAGCCGCTGATCCTCCTCAAAAGTTGAGCATGTGTCTACTGGCCTGGTCTCATCGGCCCTAGTTTAACCACTCTTCATGGGGACATGATCAGTCAAGACCCCACTTGGTTCAAGAGGCCCCTGGCCCCGAACGCTCCTCGAAGTACTTTCGAGGGGGGAAGCAGACGATAGTGGACGACTCTTGCTCCTTCCTCTCGAGGAACCTCTCCCTCGAGGCTAGAAATCTCAGGCCCAGCAGGTTCGTCTACCTCGGGAGGGCCCCTGGCTTGAGCCGTAGATGCAGAACCATCCTCCCTAGAAATTCAGTAGCGACGTCTTCTTTACTGCCCGGGCAGGGGTCGCCTCGGTATGAATGTCTTCATCCTCCAAGGACCTGCTCCACTTATTATCCTCCCTCGGATCTGAATACGACGGTCCTTCCCCTCCTCTTGGTGGCAGGATCTCATCTCAGAGAATCCACAAACACCTGCAGTAAGGGAGTTAATGCACACAAAGGAAAGAATTCCTCAAAGGGTAATCACATGGCACATACCTTGGTGCTTTGCATCCCATCTACCCTTCGACAGATCTCTCCACTGGCGTTGATCGTAGGACGAGGAAGCTGCAAGCCTTCGAGTCCAGTCCGCAAGATCGGGGACCTCTCCCGGCATCCACAGGACCAATGAGAAAGAAAAAGGAAACATTCTTATAAAACATCAAGAGCAAAAGGCACTAACATACGATGTAGTACTTACATTTGAAGTTCCATTCTTTGGGGAACGACATGAACTCCGCAAGAATGAAATCGACTGTCCTCACTCGAACAAATCGACTCACCCACCCTCGGCTCTAGTCTTCATCGTCACTAGCAATGTAAGGCTTGGTGGATCGGCATCGTAGCGCAATCAGACCTCGCAAATCTGAGGCCGATATAATGTAATTATATGGCTAAGGGTAAACTCAAGGGAAGCATTTTCAGTGAAGAACCTTGTCATTGGCACTATCCACCAGAAGGATGGATGAGTCTGAGCCAAAGTGACTCGATATCTCTTGCAGAATTCGAGCATAAGGAGGTCGAGGTGGCCCAATGTGAATAGGTACGTGTACACATTCAGGATTCCATCTACATGGGTCATAATATTCTCTTCGGTAAATTATCTGGAGTATCACGTTCTCTCCCCATCCGAAATCTCTCCTCATGGCCTCACGGTGATTCTCCTCTATCGATCGAATAAACCTCGAAGCATTCTCTCGATGGCCCGGAGCATTGAAGAGTTTCTATAGTGCAAAGTCTTTCTTCAAAGCAAAACAACTCGAGGTTAAATCGCCATACGCCGGTGGTGTACCACTGGCCGGGCTAGAAGCAGAGGTAGGGTTTTCCTCATCTTTGTGAATGGATTCAGGCACTACAACCACAGTTATTTGAATAAAAATAAAGATGAAGAAAGCTTGAGCATTTTTCGCAAGCTAAAAAAAGGAAGGCAACTTTAAAGAGAAAACTAGTCTAGCAAATTGCAAACTGAGGAAGAAGCAGGCATATATATAGAACTAACGGCGACTATTTTGAGGAACAATAAATTCTGACAAGTTATTATAACTTTTGGGGAAGTGTACCTGCGGGGACACCTCGGTCACTTCACGGTCATGTCATATGAATGACACTGTCGTACATCCTTCGAGGGTTCAAAACCACCATAGTGACCTAGCCTTGAGAAGGTGTTCGATCTCGAGGTTCTCTATTACTGCAAGTATGAGTTCCAAAGAGCTAAATTCAATGCTTGAAGGTCGACTTTTGCATAAGCATTACAGGGAAAAGTTTGGAAGATATGAAACGAAGATATCTTTTTATTCCAAAAAATGTATTTACAAGGGTATTTGCACAAAGCTCCCCCGGGGATCCCATGCCCAAAATAGGGGAAAAGCAAAACAGTAGGTAAATCTACTCTTCGCCTTCACCGTTGCATGAGACGCTTTCAGAACCCTCATCCGATGTAGTTGGAATTGCCGATTCTTCCTCCAAGGCCCTAGGTTATTCAATCTCAGCAGAGAGATCGGAAATCGCTTCCTCGAAGGCATGCCTCCTAACTTGCAAGCGAGCATGAGCAACTGCCCGAGCCAATTTTAGCTCAGCCTTCTCGGATATCTCTTTGTTCCAATCATTCGGGGCAGCAACATCTCTTCTGTATGAAGAGACAAATTAATCGACCTCAGACTTGGCCGAGGATAATGCGGCAGCCTCCTCATGAGCATCTCGAAGAAGGTCTTGAACCAAGGATAGCTTCTCCCGAAGCATATCCCTCTCCAAAGCCACGACTTCATTCAGCCGCACTAGCTCAAGGATTTCGGTGTCCTTGGACACAACATCCTCTCAGAGCTACCCCACTAGGACATCCTTCTGCCTAATTTGAAAGATGCAGAACACAAGCTAATTAACAGCAAATATGGCAATAAAAGATAAAATTATGGGTACCCGAGTACCTGCTCGATAAAGTCGGCACTCTCTTGGAGTGCTCTCTCCGAGCCTGCCCGGAGGTTTCTTAACTCCTTCTCTTTTCTGGCGCATAGAGACTCCAGCTCAATTGATTCAGATATAAGTTTCTCAAGCTCCTCTCCACGATGAGTCAACTCATCTTGCATCTTAGAGAAGGCTTGGTCATACAGTTTCTTGACCTACAAGGCAAAGGAAGAAAGTTAGAAAAGCAAGAGTAGAAATTCGAGGCATAGAATATTATATCAAAGAAGTTTACCTGCTTTTGAAGCCTCTCGGCCTCCTCCAGAGGAACGGGGGCATCGATATCGGCCTCCTCCTCAACGCCTTCAAAATAATCTCTGAAGGCATCATCCTCTCCATAAGAGGTCCCCAAACCGGGGGCATTCCTCCCCTAGGCATCTCGTATCTCCCCTGGAGAAAACGCCGGGCCTGACTGGAATCCACCTGCAACGTCAGCCTCCATCGAGGCCTCCTCTCGCACCCAAAAATTTCAGAAACGAGCCCCTCGAACTCATCAAGATGGATTGTACCATGTCGGATAAACGGCTCGGGGACTGTAATCGAACCCTCCTCGAGGGTCTCATCAGCACAAACTGGGTCCACTCCGGCCACCTCAGCCTCGGCAGTCTTTTGCCCTGCAATATTTGAAGCGTCAGTGCTTTATTTTACCCTTTGTAACAAAGGGCAAGTATCATCATTTTCTTCCTGGGCACGCAGGCTCTCAGCAACTGTTGAGGTTAGGACCGTAGCATCAGTCTTGGGCTTCCAAGCCTTTGCTTTCTTAGATTTTGGAGATTCCACCAATGTCTCCTTCTTCCTTCTCTTATCATTGGCGGCTTTCAAAGCGTCTTCCTCACCATGAGGAGGCGGACACATCGACACACCTTCCCCAAGTCCTGCACAGGCATGAAGTATCAAACTCACCGCCATAGAAAATACTTACCAAGAATAAGGAAATAACAACAACTATGAGACCATACCGTGATTCTTAGCCTGCCACCGTGTTTTAGACAAATCGCGCCAGACGTGTTTGTTGTATGGAAAAGCGGAGTCCAAAAGCTTGATCCATCCTGGAAGGTCCTGGACCGCATCGGGGAACCAAACGGTGGCTACACCATCAGAAGAAAATCAATCAAAAGAGAAGGAGGTCAGATCGGGAGAAGAAAAAGAGGTGGTAAAACATACTCAATATAGGGGTACTTACGCTTCATATTCCATTCCCCCGGGAACGACATTCTATCAGCAGGGATGATGTATGAGGTTCTAACTCTAATTAATCAGCTCATTCATCACCGATCTTTATCCTCGTCGATGTAGGCAAAGAACGCCTTGGCAGATCGATGATGCAGTTTAATTAAACCCCCTCGGAAGAGACGAGAGATATATAGTTAGATCAAGTGATCGAGGGTGAAAGTCATCCCCTCAACCTTTGGAAATGTATCGAATCATATATATAATGCTCCAGAAAGAAGGATAAATCTGACCAAGTGCACTTGGTTATTGACGACAAATGTCGAGAATCACCGAGTCAATCGGTGGACAGGAAGAATCTGCGGGGCCTAAAGTGAAAGGGTATGTATAAACGTTGAGAAATCCAGCCTTATGTGACACTATGTTTTCTTCAGCTATGGGGATTTCCACTTGGGCCACCTCCCCCCAACGGCAGTCTAGTTTTACCCTCTCAGTATCAGTCTCTACACTTATATACCGAGACATGGGCTCGCATCTGGCCGGTGTAGAAGGGGGTTTTTCAATGGTGAAATCGGAGACAGTATCGAAGGGGCCAGGGAGGCACTGCTCGATGCTAGGAGGAGTTTTTGATTTTCCACTAGACGGGCGTGATGAAGAAGTGGTTCCCTCTTTTTGAGGTACCATTTTTTAGGTGTTTGCCATAATTGCAACTGAGTATTGAAGAAAGAAGATGAACAAGCAAGCACAGAAATATGGTAAAAGTAGAAAAATTTTGAAAGCTTGAAGATGTTTAAAGTTATGAAAAGGAAAATGATTGAAGTATTTATAACAGCTATTTGGGCATGTTGAAGCGGAAAGGTCAAACTAATAGCGGTTCGTGGGCTTCTCATGAATAATGCTGACAGCGACCTCTGCACAGCCTTCATGTCATGTCATTTAATGTTCTGATGAAACTAGCGACATATTAGGGATATCGCAGAGGTAAAAGTTCAAGACCGTTTCTTATCACTTCATTCTAAGAAACACGGGGACTATCTGTATACGGCTAAAATCAGAAGAGCTCGATTTTATGATCATTATGACACTTAGAAGGCTCGAAGTAGTTCGTGTTTTGGCATCAAGGAGGCATGCTGAGGATTCTCCATGCTCGACCTCGAGGCGGTATAAGTCGAAGACCATCATAAAAAGCGGGAAATTCCCAAAGGGCACGTGGTTAAAGATGACCAAGTCCGCAAAAGTAGTACAAGCCTGTGCCGTGGCACTAAATTGCTGTACCAACCATTTGTCTTTGTAATAATTGCTCATGTACTATGTTGGGATTCCCCCTCTTATATAAATGGGACCCTTGTCATTTTTTAAGACACATGATATTCAATACAAGAACAAGAACATTCTCTGCTCTCTAACTAAAACATCATCTACATTTGTTCCATTGATTCATTGCCTTTCATTTATTGTGTTCATCAATTGTTCTTCATTTATTGATCATAAAAAAGCGGTCTTCGAGGCCTTCCATATTGTTATATCTCCTTCGATTGCCCTTCGTAGAATCCTCGACCTCGACCTCGAGGCCCCATTTTAACCCAGCTCGAGACCCCGTCTCTTAACAGCTCGGTTTACCCAAATTCATTACCCTTTGCTTTTATCTCATTTTCTTACTTCTCACTTAACATCTATTGCCTAAACAACTAGTATTAAAATAGATCACATATTTTTAGAACCACAAAATTAAATATAATTGCAATTACCATTTTTGCGGTAAGCAAAGCCAAATAAGCTAGACATCCCTTTTCAACCATACGTCGAGCCTTCACATAAGAGATAACCCTGTTGGTAGAATGGCAGGAGTACCCCTTTATTCTAATCCAGGCAACCCGGCATGGTTAAGGTCACCGTCTTGGCATGATAATCTAATATATCATGATTAGGTGACATCCAATCCATACTCAAGATGACATCAAAATATACCACATCAAACCCTTGCATCTGTTGAGAGTGACAAGAGAGGGTAGTGCAGTGAAAAGCAAGAAGAGTAAAATCACCTTAGTTAGCAGACAAGAGTCCTCCCAGCTTGATTCCATTCATCACTTAGTGCCATAACTCCCTAGTGGACCATCGAACTACCAGCCTATGCATGGATACTGTACTAAAGTGGAAATGAAGATATACTTGGAGGCTTAGAAAAAATTGGGAGAGTCATGTGAAGTTAACATCTTTTGTTAGCAGGCTTGAGATAGCATATAGGATTATGTCCAAGGCATATGTCGATCTTCAGGCAAACTTCAAGGAAGAGAAAGATAAAATAAAGAAGAAGATCAAATTCATGGCAAAAATATGGAGAGGCATCAGGGCAACTTTTAAATAGAGGCAACCAAACAAGAAAATACTAGTTGATGACAAGGATGAGAGTGAGGACTACCATTTCTTGTCGAATGATGATTATGCTGGTGATGATGAGGTTCAGAGTTCTACAAGGAGTGAGGAGCCTTTCCTGCCGTCTACCAGTCTGATGCACACTTCAGGGAGACCCTCAAATTATTCATATTTTTTATGATATTGTGCAGTGGGGATACTGCAATATTTTTAGTGGGGATGACATTTGGGAGTACACTTTCTCTTTACATTTATACTTGTATTATTCCCTCGACGGAATTGTGAGTTTGTATAGATATAGTGTGCCCTTACAGGGCTTATTTTACTATCATGGATAATCATTGTAATGACCCGATTGGTCAAAAGTAGTGTCCCGTTCGATGGCTTAAGGTATCGAGTAGCATCTTATTGTGTATTATGAATTGCGTGTGTGGTCAAGTTCGATATTTGGATTATTCAGGATCGATTTGGAATGAGGATTCACGTTTTAGAAGTTTAAGTGACAAGGTTGACCAAAGATTGATTTTTGTGTAGACGACTTTAGAATGGTATTTTGATGATTCCAATAACTTTGTATGGTAATTCTGGACTTAGGTGTATGTCCGTATTTGGATTTAGAGGTCTGTAGTTGAGTTGATGCATTTTGACGAAATTTCGAAAGTTTCTTTTTCTTCTGGAACTAAAATTGCGCTTACTTACTAAGATATTGGAAAGATAATCAACAATCGCTCTCCTTCTAGGGGATTTGAAAATAACATCGGCTTTCACAAATAATGTTTTTGATCCTTCAACATATTGACATTCAGGATTCCATTCAAATATTCAATGACCGGGATATAAATCGTTTCAAGGGAAGAAATCTACCCTATCAATCTTTCTAACTTGTTTGTTAGCATGTTTTATATCTCTTATATTCTTCTATATGAGGGGGATTGACCTTTATTCTCTCGTTAGAAACCAAGAAGCCCAAGAACTTGCCAGAAGCGACTCTGAGGGCAATTTCTTTGGATTTATGCTACCTTTAGATGGTTCAAATGGTCTACTACTTTCACCGACTTGATCATCATATCATCAATGTAGACCTCCATGGTTTTCCTGAAATAGTCCTTGAATATTTGTTTACTAGTCTTTGATGAATTGTCCCGGCATTATTTATTCCAAATAGAATTATATTATAATAATAAGTATATTTTTCCGACATGAAAGATATTTTTTCCCAAACGTCTAGATCCATTCTAGTTTAGTTATATCCAAAATAAGCATATAAAAGGTTTAACAATTCATGACCCTCGATTGCATAAATGATTTGGTCAATATGAGATAAGGAAAAAGAGTCTTTCTGACATACCTTATTTAGATCAGTTTACTCGACACATACCCTCCACTTACCAATCTTCTTACGTACTACCATTACATAGCCACCCGATCTTAGATAATTTGACTTCTCGAATTGACCCGATCTTTAATAGCTTCCACATCTAGTTTTCTATGATTTCATTTAGGTATGGTCATGTTTCCTCTTTTTCTACTTTATCGACCGGTAGTTTCAGTCTATATTGGCCTTATGAGTCATCAGATTCGGAGGGATCCGGTCATATCTGTATGGGATCAAGAAAATAGTATGTATTAGCATGTAAAAATTTCAATCAACTTACCTTTTAGCTCGAGGCTAAGTCATGAACCCACATATACTTTCCATTCTGGGACATTGACGAAAAAATCACTTCCACGGTTTCCTCAACTGTTGACTTAGTAGCATCGGGCTCTTCTATTTTAGTTATATTATCTTGTGGAGTCAAAGGTTCTTGCTTGGCTCTATCCGGAATAGCTTCACTGTCCGGGGTTCTTGTTGCTTTAGTTGCTATTTGGTTGTTTCATCCTTAGGGAGTCTACTTATGATAGCTACTGAGTTTGCATTCTCGGGATGCTCTTTGCTCTCTATGGATTTCTCTAATTAACCATTTAGAGGAGAACTTCATTACTTGATGTAGCTTTGACAATTCTGCATCCATGATCTTTCCAAGATGATGTTGTAGGCCATGTCTCTTACTATGACCTAAAATGGGGATTTTTCGACCACGCATTCCGCAAAAGTTGTTAGGACAATCTCACCTCAAGTTTTCTTTATGGAGTTTTTAAACCATGAGAGAAACCTCGCTTTCTAGATTTTGTTTTGTTAGTTGCATCTCCTCGAACACCCACAATTGGATGATATTCGTTGGGCTACCTATATCAAACAAAATCCGTTTAATATCTGTATCTAAAACACGTAAAGTAATTACCCGAATATCATTGTGTGACATGGTTAAACTATCTGCATTCTCATCATTGAAGATATACTCTGCCCATATAATGTCTAAAGGGTGAGTTTATCATGCATTTTCTAGAAAGTCACTGTGTTCACTTCTTCCCTTCCAAATATGAACGTACCCCTTTTTAAGAAGGTAGTCAACCTTATTTTGCAAAACTTTACAGTCAATTATTCTGTGGTCGTGATCATTATAAAATTAGCACCAGAATTTTTTGACTCCTTTTACTCGGTTATATTCTCATTTTCTTTGGCCACCTTACCTTATCTCTTAGTTATTTGAGCATGCCTACCATCTTGGATACACTAATTATCAAGTTGTAATTGAATAACTTTAGTCTTAAATGGTTATTATTTAGTTTTGATGTTTTCAATTCCCTACCTTCCAATTGTGATCCAGAACTATTTTTCCGACATGAATCTTTGTTATCTCGATTAGACTTAGATCTAATGTCATTATCTCATCGTAAAGGTCCGGTATATGGCTCATATCATTTCTCAGAGTTCTTGTGTTGTTATTTCACTCATCTTCTCGTTGCCATTGGTTTGTCAGTATACCTACTTAACTCTTCTCCTTCAAAGCTTACATTGTCAAAGTGTCCTCTGAAAGTAGGGGGGGGGGGGGGGGGGGGGGGGTTGTATTGCTTATTTTAAAAACTTTTATCAGTAGTTGACTAGTTTACTAATTAGTCAAGTAGAACAAGAGCAGGATAAAAATAAGTGCAGAATTAAAATGCAGGAATTGAAGGCAACATAATTTTATAATGGTTAGGATTCAATGTGAATCCTAGTCGAGTCCCCTTAGGTTGCAAGGTTGTTCTCTTTCAGTGATCGATGTTTCTTGAGTACAGAAGGAATTGTGTAGCCTTACACCAACAACTTAGTCTCTATGTCTCTTTATCTTCTTGATACAATGCCTCACCACTAATTATCTCTCTTTCTTCTCTCACTAGTTATACAATAGATCTAAAAGAACTGCAATGCTTGTTTGGAGTAGAACAAAAAGAGGGTAGATAGTTCGATCAAAGTATATTTCTTCATGTCCGGAACGTCTATATATATACTTTCCAAGAGGCCTCCAAGAATCTTGAGATATTGCAAACCCAAGAGAGTTCATCCTTATAAGGAATCACAGATTGATTCTTTCCAGGAATAAAGTTAAGTCCATGTTACTCTTCCTTGATATGTGGACTTGACGAACCTTCCATCTCTGAGTCATATCCGCCAGATCCCTTGATTTCTTATTGATTCGTGATTATGTTTCCCTTGAATTTTTGACCTTCCAGTAATAGCTTCTGATTGATTATTATTGTAGGATCATTGTCGCTTCTTCCTTTTTCATCATTGATTTTATTTCCTTGATAGCTTCCATCAATCTCTGATTGATTTCTTCCATCAATCAACTGATTGATTCTCTGATCTTTCTTTTGCGTTGCAATTCATCCGTCAATCTCTGATCTTCTTTTCGCACTTTTGATCCTAATTGATTCCCTTGATCTATTCCTGGATAGTTGCTTCTTGCATCCCTTTAGTATATTCTTTGAGTCCCAACACAAAAAAGTGATTATATTTTTCATCATTAAAACTAATAATTAACATCCTCTTCTATCTGAAGCTTGGTTCCATACCAATAGTACTTATCGTTTCATGTCTTCAGTGGGAACTCTCGTAGACTGTCATTCAATCTTCTGGCAGTGAGGGTATCTCCAAACATCTTGACAAGGACGGACCCAATCTATTATTTTGTTATATTATTTCCTTTAATTCTTGTTATATATGCCATCACGTGGTTTTCACGGCCCAATTCTATAATAGGTCGTGATGGTGCCTAACGTCACCGCTAGGCAAGCCAACTGTAAACTAGCCATGTGATTTCCTCTTTTTAATAAATTATTCCAAGTAATTAATTTTTCCTCAAATTAAAAAGGATTTAACAAATAATATAAAAGCAACTGAATGCGATCATAATCATAAAACAAAACCAATATTACAAGTCTACTAGTGTGTGCCAAGACCAGGTGTCACAAGTGTATTAGCATCATAGTAGAATATACAAAAATGAATATTAGTCCACTGTATGAGAAGAAATAAATAGAAAAATATCAGAAAAAGAAAGACTTTGGATGTTGTAAAACAGTTCGGAAGGCAGCTCACCGTGAAGTCTCAAAGTGATAATCAAGCGTGTGAGCCGGACTGGTATCCAGATGCACCTGCCTTAGATCCTGCACATCTAAGTGTAGAAGTGTAGCGTGAGTACATAAACAACATCTACCCAGTAAGTATCTAGTCCAATCCTTCCTCGCAAATGCAATGTTCGCAAATGTGAAAAAAATCTAGCATCTGCGTGACCTACAACAACTGCCAAGAAACACCAGAAAAACTGAAGTGTTTCTCATCCTCCCGAACGTCCGAAACTCACCCGACCCTTCGGGGCTCCATACCATTCACCCGCACAAGTCTAGTAATATCATAAAAACTCGCTAGAGCGAGTGAAACATTGAAATAACATAAAATCCACGAATCGGACGACAAATTGGATTAAGTCATGAACTCAAAAACTTCTAAAAATAATTTCACACATCTGATTCCTATCAAATAAACTCAGAATGACGCTAAATTTTACGTGCAAGACTTAAATGAATTACAGAACTATTCCCAATCTCGAAATTCCATTTGGACCTCGATATTACCAAAACCTACTCCAAACAAAATTTAATGAACTTCAAAAATCTTCAAAAAACCAACTTTCAATATTAGGCACTGAACCGCTCCCGGGTCATCCAAAATCATCATACGAACCTATTGGAACCGTCAAATCCTGATTCCGAGGTGGTTTATTGAAAATGTTGACCGAAGTCAAACTTAGGCTTTTAAGGACAAGTTAAGGAACCAGGTGTTCTAATTTCAACCCAAACTCTCCCGAATCCCGAACTAACCATCCCCGCAAGACATAAAATCATAAAAGTACATACGGGGAGTCTTATTTAGGGAACGGGGTTCTAAAAAGAAAAATGACCGGTTGGGTCGTTACATTCTCCACCTTTTCAACAAACATTCGTCCTCGAATGTGTCTTGAATCATACCTGGTGTGCTGAGTAAATGTGGATATTTTCTCCGCGTGTCATACTCGAACTCCCAAGTCGCTTCCTTGACTGGTTGACCCCTCCACTGAACCTTTACTGTCACGATCCAAAATTCATAGGTCGTGATGGCACCGGACACCACTATCAAGCAAGCCAAATCCTTAATTAGTTGAAATATATTCATGTTTTAACATTTTTGAAACCATTACCTTTTCTTGCATTTCATAATCAATTAAATAAATTTTCGTAAATTAAATATGAAAGAAAATAAATTTTGTTATTTAAAAATAGTTATATAAGATTTCCACTTAAACAATTATCCCAATACATATCCCTGAACACTGTGTCACAAGCACATGAGCCATTTCTAAGAATTTAACAAATACTACAAACCGTGTCCGATATACAACTTGACAAGGAAATTTAAAATGAAATAGATACAATATGAAGGTGACTCTGTCAGCTGCGGATCGCCTCCAGAAGATGCAGCTCGCCTGAGTCTCCGAATCCTCCACATTTGCTAAGTAAGTACCTGTGCAATAAAATGCATATCAAGTGTAGTATGAGTACAAAAACAACGTGTACTCAGTAAGTCGCCCGCCTAACCTCAGAGAGGTAGTGACGAGAGGTCAATTTAGACACTTACTAAAGGTCCATTTAACATATTTAAGAGTGACACTAAGCATGATTTTTATCGTAGGCAGTTTATAAAACATGATTTAATGATCCTTCAATTTCGTTCACATTTAACACTTTATGTCTCTGTCTTATTCATAATTAATCAACATGGTGATTTAATTAAGTAATAATAAATTAACAGAAGGAACAACTTCTTCCAAAAGTCTTTTTAATAACTTTAAATTTTTGTCATTTCAATTGACAATTTAATATTTCAGGCCAGTAATCAGGCAATAATCATAACAACTACACAGCAAATACCATGCACAAGCAATGTCGAGGGTCGAACGGCGCAGACCAACAATACTAAATTGTGCACTGCCGAGGGGTCGACCGGCTCGAACCATAAATACATATATCTTCCCCGCTCACGAAACGATCTTGCGACGCGGTTAACTTAATACGGCTAGCCTGCTCGCGAATCATACATGCGACTCAGGTGCTCATATGAATACATACACAAATACCGGGTCTTCCAGCTCGCGAATCACTCAAGCGACTCAGGCACCCAACCTTACACATATCCACACAATAAATTCACATTTTTATCAAAAAAATTGTTTTTCTCAGGAAAGTGGTAAAATCTTTATTAAAAGAAATATGAAATATAGGTTTTGAAATCTTTGTTTTTGAAACTCATTTGTCAAATGTAGTGATACTCCATGATACAATCCAGTCTAGGTACACTTATATTCACAGCGGAAACAAATTCTCTTTTTAGAAGATTAACTATATGATCTCTAGCTTTCTTTTAAACATTTAAGTACGTTTTCGGTCATATTAGCAGTTCAATGATACATGCAGGGTTACAAATACACACATAAAGCATGCTAGTGGGTCCTAGGCTACCCCGACATGGCATAATAGTAGCTACACACGGACTCCCATCACCTCGTGCATACGTTTCCCCCGAAGATAATAGCATGTAGTGAATTAATTCATCCAGGGGACGATTCCCCCTCACAAAGTTAGAAAGGATACTTACCTTGCTCCGAAATTCCAACACCGGCTTCCAAGCCCTTCCGACGACTCCAACGGACGTATAACGCTCCGAAACTACCACATAAATGACAAAGGAATGAAAATTCATCCTAATACCTACAACCAATTCAGAATATATACTTTCCCAACCTCGCTCAGTGAAATAACCAAAATGCCCTTGGGCCCACGTGCCCGGAATCCAAAATTTCTGAAAGGTACATTCTACCCATAGCCTTACTAACCCAAATATATAATTTAATCAAATATTCATGCTCAATTCGTGGTTAACAATCCAAATTTTCCATATTCTAGGTTTTTTCAAATCTTTCCAATTTTTCTACCAATTTCATACTCAAAAATCCATGTAATATCTTGTATTTCACCTTAGAACCAAGTAGGACAACATACCTCTTGATGCTTCGTGAAATCCCCCTTGGAAAGCTCTCCAAAATCATCTCAACCCAAAGAAAAATGATAGAGAAATGGCTCAAATCCAATCTTAAAACATTCTGCCATGCACGTTTCCGCACCTGCGGTTCAATAGGCGCTCCTGCAGGTCCGCACCTGCGGAAAATCCATCGCAGGTGCGGCTATGACTCAGCCCAGAAAAAATCCTGCTCCTGCGATCCCTCTTCGCACCTGCGATACCACAGGTGCAACCAAACTCCCGCACATGCAGTCCCTCAGCTCCAAACCCAAAATCTCGCACCTGCGGCCAAATCATCGTAGGTGAGGTTGCACCAGATGACAGCAGCTTCAACCCTTTTTTTCAAACTTCAACTTTGATACGTTAACAACCCGGAATCCACCCGAGGCCCCCGAGATCCCGTCCAATCACACCAACCTGTCCCAAAACATTACACGGACTTGCTCGAGCCCTCCAATCACATCAAACAACGCCAAAATCACGAATCTCTTCCAAATCCAATTCTTTAAGAACTTAGAATTTCAAACTTCTACATCCGATGCCGAAACCTATCAAATCACATCCGATTGACCTCAAATTTTTCACACAAGTCATATTCAACATTACGGACCTGCTCCAACTTCTGGAATTGCATTCCGACCTTGATATCAAAACTTCCACTTCCAGCCGGATTTTCCAAAAACCTTAAAATTTCTATCTTTAGCCAAATGACTCCAAAATGACCTACAGACATCCAAATTCACTTCCGATCGCGATCCCAATTCCAGAATCACCATACAGAGCTATTCACAGAATCAAAATCCCAAACGCACATCAATCTCACTGATATGCACTTCAATCCCAAATTCATGAAATCCTTCTAAAATACTAACTTCCACAATATATGCCGAAGCGCTCCCCCGTTACCCAAAACTCGATCTGGAGTTACCCTATAGAACTCCCCCACTTAAACCGACGTTCGTCCTCTAACGTGCTAAGAACTGCTCTGGAGTTACCTGAAATGACCGTTCAACATCTCGAGCACCTGCCCGTGCTACCACAACCCAGTCAAGTACTATAGCTTGATCAGATGTGGAAATTTCTTCTTTACCCATATAATAAGCTCAAAATTCATTCAAACACCTGAAATTTCTCTAGCCAGGCCTAGTTTCAACATAGTTATATATATATGCACTACATCAACTAGCACACGATATACCAGATCATAACTGCATACCATTGTTGAATCGGCACCATGCACCGCATAACTCATCGTATGACCTCAACGACGCTCCATGAACCTTATTAGCTAAGGTCCACAAATCTGATGCACCTCGTAACATTTATACAGGCTTCCTGCTATAATGCTGGCGATACAACCACAACAAAGGGAATGCGCAGAAATTCATACTCAACTGCAGAGTTAACAGATCCATAATACCTCATCTTGACTAGAATCGTCACTTTCATTATGAACCTGAATGACGGTATTTGTTCTTTAATATACACTTCACATAATCGCATCACACTGATCCCTGGTCCTAAAATCTCGTCTGACCCAGTATGAACTGCTCAGGCAGTAAATCACCCAAATATGGCTACTAGCCTCACATGATACCGCATCGCCCAATATGCCATAACTCGAACATGATAATAAGAAATGACTTAGGAGGAACTACTCATATCACGCAACTAATATGAATTCTTACCATAAAATGGGAAATAAATCACAAGAAAAATAAATACATATTAACCCTTCTCATTATCACACTATTGCGGCGTGCAACTCGATCCGAATAACATACCCGTGGCGACGTGCCACTCAATCCACACATAAAATTTACGTAAGAAGATATACATACGGAGCTGATTTGCTCACTATTACGAATTACTGAATATCGATCACAAGCACACTAAGTGCATAATACCATCCTGGGAGAGTGATAAAGCCATAGACTACAAAGATCAAGCACAACTGAGGTGCGATATATATATATATATATATATATATATATATATATGTATGTATATGTATATGTATATACTCTGGATCTCAAGAGCTGCCATGGTCACATAACATTCCCAGTACGCAGGACCTCAACACATGAGAAATTATCAAGCCGTTTCACAACTAGTACGGCACAATCACCATAACACATAAATTCGACGAAGACGGAACAACACCCGCTTTCCTAATACCTTTCCATGAAAATCGCTCCACTGAAAGGAACACGCTTGGCTCATATAGAGCCCATAATCATTTTTAAATCCATCCACAAGCAACGAGCCACCTTGCTCGCACCAAACTTAGCTATTAGCTCTTACCTGGGTCCACATTAACCAACTTTTTCTCATAATACACTAGAACAACCATCATCACTGGGACTAACACCCCATAATCCATAATCAACTGAATCGAACGCCCTCCAGGCGTAAATTCTCAATTAAGCAATATTGCACTTCTTAATACTCAGTCAAAATCTGAAATCCATCAAGTGACTACATGTCACACTTTATACAATCTTTTCGCGGTCATGCTTCCACGAACTTCCACACAAGGCAACAAGTCTGCCCATCCACAACACCGACCACACTAAGGCCGCAAAACACATCAAGAACCAATGACCAGGGTACAAAGCCTCTTTCACGAAATATCAATCTCAGGTGACACTGAAGATAACACCAGCTTACTCTGAACTTCCAAATCACTTTGTCTTGCTCTTCCGAGCTCATGACATCCTTATAAACATCAGACCTAAATCTCGATTCATACTCCCAGTAACATACTGCTTCCAGCACTTAACATAACAACATGAGGTAGCACAATAATTCCATCATATCTTTCGAACAACCAATAGGGTGAACACTTCTTCGTACATAAACTTTGTACTTGACTCAATTCAAGAGTAAAATCTCAACACACGAGTGAATTCCCATATTCACCCAGATCACGCAAATCTTAAGTGGTAATCTATACCACCATAACCCTTCTGGGATCCGCCTACACCTGACAGGCCATAGCACTCAAGTGCTCCCACATAAAATCCATTACAACGGCCGACAAGCCCCGCACACACCGGCATAACCCACATGCATAACTAAATCAAATCAAAGGAACCAATCACTGCCGCAAATGTGCCATTTCAACCATGGCTAATCAATCTATCTTCTTTTAATCATCTTCAATAGCCTCAGGAATAATAACAACTTCCTTCAACCCATAGAAAACTCAACCCTCACTCATCCCGAGTGACCTTGATTCACGAGACTACGTTGCCCAAATCACGCAACCCATATCATACCCTTCTGATAATTCTTTTCTTCAATCCGGAGTCTATTTCTCTCTCTCCTCCAATATCAACTTATGTACTGAAACATATCATAGAACATTCGAAACGTCCTCATCTCTCTTAGAGATTACTCTGCAAAATCTCGATTCTCGATCATACTGCTGCCTGAAATCCTTAATCGCCCGCATTCTTTAACTTTTAAACTTATTAGGACCGCTATTGAGAGTCATCCACTCTGACTAGACCCGAATACAATCAACCCCCAAGGCTCTCCTAGCACAGGAACACCTTTTTCAATGAAATACGGGACTGAGTCACTATCCTTACAACTCGCCCATGCCTTGAGCAAAATGTTAATCTTCCAATGCCTAACCCTGGCATGACAGGACAAACTTTTGCACAAATCCATCAAATCCTACGCACCATTACAATTTTACTCCTCTTTTCTTAGCTGAAATAACTTGCATACACACCGACAATTCGCAACCCTATGAGAAGACAACCCTACAGCCCTACTGCAGATGGTGGGACTCCCCCACTTAGCCCGAAGACACTCCTAGCACCACTCTAGACCCTGCTGAGACCCTTCCTCCTTTGATAACACTATCTTACTCAGCCAAACCATCCCAATCTTCCAAATCCTATTGCTAGCACTCCCTAAATACTCGAATTCCCTAGCATCATTCACACATTCTATATCTTACCAACTAGCCACTAGGACCCCTTACAGAACCTGCCAACCCTGTCATTGCTAACCTATTCCCAGAAGACAACCCACCTACGGAAATCACCAGTTGATACCTCCCAGCAATGCTGAAATGCACCCTCTCTGCGACTTCAATACCCTATCCTATGCCCTGCTTCATTTACCAACTCACTAGTCTGTCTACTCCTGATGGACACCCATAATGCGCGACAAATACCTACAAGTTCGAAGTTGTGCTGTCGCTCCTCCATTTTGTGACTGCTCGACTTCCGCTCCTTACACCTGGCCTCCTAGACATGGAATCACCGCCTAACCTCATTCCAGGATCATTCTTTGTAGCTCTCAAACCAGCAGATCACCACGACTTCAAACTCTCCGAAGATTATTTTTCTCTAGCTGCCCTCGTTATCTACATTTATCCGGTGCTGAACCGTCGCACCTCACGATCTCTGCCAACCGTTTTCTTCAACACTTCTTCTCGATAATCTGACCCTACGCAACTGAAGAAGCCAGAGCACAGACAAACTGAACACATTCATCTCGATCAATGACGACAACTACTCGTCACGGTGCATATCTCGTCCTACTTGAAGACACCAAGTATTACTATTTTATCAATCCCAACTGAGCCATTCATACTCCAAATTCCTTCCCTCTGTCGGAAAAAAAGCACTGAAACCCCGAAACCACACTGTGAGAAGGCCTCCCTTCAACCATTCATCTTCCCCAACATACGGTCAAACGTTCTATCATAATAATGACACCGCGCGACAATCGACTGCAACCATCATCACTACCTGAGCACATCCCTAAGGCTCCCAGAAACATAGCTACTGAGTTGAAACAACATATTACCCCTTCACAGGGACATAATAACAACCGCGACCATTTACACATGGAAGCATCTCGAATTACATTCGTAGCACCATTCCTATTCCTCAAATTCCTGATCCATAGAAAGCGCTTCGCGACGCGTAAGATTGAGTAGGAATGAACATAGGCATAAGCCTCAAAAGAAATCAACTCGCACGATTAAGAATCAAGAAGGGAAGTACTCATAACAGCCCTGTAGCCTCTCAAAGATAAGTACAGACATCTCCGTACCGATCCGCAAGACTCTACTAGACTTGCTCATGACTCGTGATACCTACGCGAACCTAGCGCTCTGATACCATGTTGTCACGTCCCAAAATCCATAGGTCGTGATGGCGTCGGACACCACTGTCAGGCAAGCCAAATCCTTAATTAGTTGAAATATATTCATGTTTTAACATTTTTGAAACCGTTACCTTTTCTTGCATTTCATAATCAAGTAAATAAATTTTCGTAAATTAAATATGACAGCAAATAAATTATGTTATTTAAAAATAGTGGTCTAAGATTTCCACTTAAACAATTATCCCAATACATATCCCAGAACCCGGTGTCACAAGTACATGAGCCATTACTATGAATTTTACAAATATTACAAAGCCTTTCCGAAATACAACCAGACAAGGAAATTTAAAATAAAATAGATACGGTATGAAGGTGACTCTGTAAGCTGCGGATCGCCTCTGGAAGATGCAGCTTTCCTGAGTCTCCGAATCCTCCACATTTGCTCTGTAAGTACATGTGCAATAAAATGCACAACAAGTGTAGTATGAGTACAAAAACAATGTGTACTCAGTAAGTCGCCCGCTTAACGTCAGATTGGTAATGACGAGAGGCAATTTAGACACTTACTAAAGGTCCACATAACATATTTAAGAGTGACACTAAGCATGATTTTTATCGTAGGCAATTTGTAAAACAGGATTTAATCATCCTTCAATTTCGTTCACATTTAACACTCTATGTCTCCGTCTTACTCATATTTAATCAACATGGTGATTTAATCAAGTAATAATAAATCAACGGAAGGAACAACTTCTTCCAAAAGTCTTTTTAATAACTTTAAATATTTGTCATTTCAATTGACAATTTAACATTTTAGGCCAGTAATCAGGCAATTATCATAAAAACTATGCAAGAAATACCATGTGCAAGCGACGCCGCGGGTCGAACGGCGCGGACCAACAATAATAAACTGTGCACTGTCGCGGGGTCGACCGGCTCGAACCATAGATGTATCTATCTGCCCCACTCGCGATTCGATCGTGCGACGCAGTTAACATTATACGGCTAGCCTGCTCACAAATAATACATGCGACTCAGGTGCTCATATGAATACATACATAAATATCGGGTCCTCCAGATCGCAAATCACTCAAGCGACTCAGGCACCCAACCTTACACATATCCACACAATAAATTGACATTTTTATCAAGAAAATCGTTTTTCTCAGGAAAGTGGTAAAATATTTATTAAAAGAAATATGAAATATAGGTTTTGAAATCTTTGTTTTTGAAACTCATTTGTCAAATATAGTGATACTCCATGATACAATCCAGTCCAGGTACACTTATATTCACAGCGGAAACAAATTCTCTTTTTAGAAGATTAACAATATGATCTCTAGCTTTCTCTTAAACATTTATTTACGTTTGCGGTCATATTAGCAGTTCAATGATACAGGCAGGGTTATAGATACACACATAAAGCATGCTAGTGGGTCCTAGGCTACCCGGACATGGCATGAAAGTAGCTACACACGGACTCCCATCACCTCCTGCGTATGTAGCCCCCAAAGATAACAACATGTACTGAATTAATTCACCTAGGGGGACGATTCCCTCTCACAATGTTAGAAAGGAGACTTACCTTGCTCCAAAATTCCAACACTGGCTTCCAAGCCCTTCCGACGACTCCAACGGACGCATAACGCTCCGAAACTACCACTTAAAAGACAAATCAATGAAAATTAATCCTAATACTTACAATCAATTCAGAATATATACTTTTCCAACCCTGCTCAGTGATATGACCAAACTGCCCTCGGGCCCACATGCGTGGAATCTGAAATTTCTCCAAGGTACGTTCTACTCATAGCCTTACTAACCTAAATATATACTTTAATCAAATAGTCCTGCTCAATTCATGGCTAACAATCAAAATTTGCCATATTCTAGGTTTCTTTAAAGTTTCCCAATTTTCCTACCTATTTCATGCTCAAAAATCCATGCAATATCTTGTATTTGACCTTCGAACCAAGTAGAACAACTTACCTGATGATGCTTGGTGGAATCCCCCTTGAAAAACCCTCCAAAATCGTCTCAACCTAAAGAAAAATGATAGAGAAATGGCTCAAATCCGATTTTAAAACATTCTGCCTAGGCACGTTTCTACACTTGCGAAAAATCCATCGCAGTTGCAGCTCTGACTCAACCTAACAAAAATCCTGCTTTTGTGATCCCTCTTCGCACATGCGATACCGCAGGTGCGACCAAACTCCCGCACCTGCGGTGCCCTTAGCCGCACCTGCGGCCAATCATCGCAGGTGCGGTTGCACCAGATGACAGCAGCTTCAGCCCTTTTTTTCCAACTTTAACTTTGATCTGTTAACCACCCGAAATCCAACAGAAGCCCCCGAGACCCCGTCCAATCACACTAACCTTTCCCAAAACATGACACGGACTTGCTCGAGCCCTCCAATCATATCAAACAACGCCAAAATCACGAATCGCTCCCAAATTTAATTCTTTAAGAACTTAGAAATTCAAACTTCTACATCTGATGCCGAAAGCTATCAAATCACATCCGATTGACCTCAAATTTTGCACACAAGTCATATTCAACATTACGGACCTGCTCCAACTTCCAGAATCACATTCCGACCTTGATACCAAAACTTCCACTTCAGGCCGGATTTCCCAAAAACCTTCAAATTTCTATCTTTAGCCAAATGACTCCAAAATGACCTACAGACATTAAAATTCACTTCCGATCGTGCTCCCAATTGCAGAATCACCATACGGAGCTATTCCCAGACTCGGAGTTCCAAACGGACATCAATCTCACTGATATGCACTTCAAGCCTAAATTCATGAAATCCTTCTAAAATGCTAACTTCCACAATATACGCCGAAGCACTCCCAGGTTATCGGAAACACGATCTGGACATACACCCGAGTCCGAAATCATCATACGAACCTGCTGGAACCTTTAAATCCTGATTCGGAGATCGTTTAGAAAAATTCCAATCTTAGTTGATTTCACCAACTTAAGGCTTCTGCAATGAGAATTTTCTTTCCAAACCAACTTTAAACTTCCTGAAATTCAATTCCAACCATGCCCACGGGTCATAATACCTGAAACGAAGCTGCTCACATCCTCAAACCGCTGAACGATCCACTAGAGCACAAAACGACCGGTTGGGTCGTTACATTTACCACCAAAATCATCTTGGATCTTAACTAAGGATGTTTCCTATGAACAATGGAAACTGGCTCCTCTTGATAATGCAGACTCTCATCTAACTAAATTGTGCTGAAGTCTAACACATGTGACAAGTCGCGATGATACCTCCGAAGCATAGAAACGTGGAAAACAAGAAGAATTGACGATATACTGGGAGGCAAAGAAACCTCTCCAACACGTCTCAACACCTCAAATGGGCCTATAAACCTTGGGCTCAACTTTCCCTTCTTCCCGATCCTCATATCCCATTTCATTGGAAGACTTTCAAGAGAACCTTCTCACCCACCATAAATGATAAGTCACGCGCCTTCTGATCTGCGTAACTATTATGTCTGGATTGTGCTGTGCGAAGGCGCTCTTGAATAAACTTTACCTTGTCCAAGGCATCCTTCACCAAATCAGTACCATATAACTTAGCATCGCCAGGCTCAAGCCACCCAATGGGAGAACGACATCGCCGACCATATAAAGCCTCAAATGGAGCCATTTCAATGCTGGACTGATAACTGTTCTTGTAAGCAAACTCGACCAAGGTCAAGAATTTCTCCCACTTCCTTCCAAAGCCAATCACACATGTTCTGAGCATGTCCTCCAAGATCTAAAATATCCGCTCCGACTGCCCATCGGTATGTGGATGAAATGCGACGCTGACATTTACACGGGTCCCCAACTCACTCTATATTGCTCTCCAGAAATGCAAAGTTAACTGAGGACCTCTGTTTGATATGATGGAAACAGGCACACCATGCAACCGAACTATCTTCTGGATATAAATCTGGGCCTATCTCTCTGAAGTATACGTAGTCACCACTAGAATGAAGTGTCTCGACTTGGTCCACCTGTCAATAATGACCCAAACTACATCAAACTTCCGCAAGGTCTGCGGTAACCCAACTACAAAGTCCATATTAATGCGCTCCCATTTCCACTCTAGTATAGTCATCCGCTGGAATAGGCCACCTGGCCTTTGGTGCTTATACTTAACCTGCTGGCAATTTAGGCATCTTGCTACATACTCAACTATGTCTTTCTTCATCCTCGCCATATCTAGTGCGGAAAGCAGTCTTCGGAACATCCATCCGAGTCCCAAATGTTCAACTAATGGTACCCTGATCTCAAGCAGATCATAGAGAACACCCTAGCACCATGAAACTGATCAATCAAGTCACTAATACGTGGCAACATGTACTTGTTCTTAATGGTAACTTTGTTCAACTGGCGGTAATCAATGCACATCCGCATAGTCCCATCTTTCTTCTTCAAAAATAATATTGGCGCACCCCAAGGTGATAAACTTGGTCTGACGAACCCCTTTGCTAGCAACTCCTCAAGCTGCTCCTTCAACACTTTCAACTCGTTCGGAGCCATACGGTATGGTGGGATAGATATAGGCTGGGTACTTAGAGCCAAGTAAATATAGAAATTAATATCACGATATGGTGGCATGCCTGGAAGGTCAGAAGTAAACACATCGGAGAACTCCCGGACTATTGGTATTGAATAAATCATTAGAGTCTCTGTAGTAGTATCCCGAACATAAGGTGATAAGCTAAACAACCCTTCCCGACCATATGTTGAGCCTTTAGAAAAGAGATAACCTGACTAGATGTACTGATAGACGAACCCTTCCATTCTAACTAGGCTACTCTAGCATCGCTAAGGTAACATTATTGGCATAACAACCAATGATGGCGTGATATGAGGAATACCAAGACCATGCCCTGGATGACCTCAAATTCGGTTATATCAAGCAACAGAAGATCTGCTCTAGTCTCGTAACCACATAATATGACCACAGAAAACCGATAGATCTGATCCACAACAACAGAATCGCTCACAGGAGTGGACACGCAAACATGAGTAACCAAGGACTCACAAGGAATGTACAGGAAATGAGCAAACGGAGATGACACATATGAATAGGTAGACACTAGATCAAATAATACTGACGCATCCCTATCAGAGACAGAAATAGTACATGTGATCACGGCATTTGAGGCCACTACATCTGGTCTGGCCAGGAAAGCATAGAATCTAGCTAGAGCTCCACCTGGCTGGTCTCCACCTACCTGACCTACACCTCTAGGAAGGCCCCTACCCACATGCACTCTGCCTGAGCTAGCTCTGATGCGGGCACATCGCCCTGCTCCTCAACAATGAGATACTCCACTAGATCCAATTATGGTACAACTGGGACTAATCTGGAATGTCCACGTCCCCTACCTCAGGCCAGTGCCCTTCCCCGGCCTCTACCTCAACCTCTAGCAACAGAGGGAGCGGCCTTTCCCAGGTCTAGAACGTCTTTCGTTTGCGTTCTCACCATATGTGAGAGAATATGAGGAAGAAACTTAGTACACCATCAATTGCACGATAGGAGATGAATAAAGTGTAGTTTCTTAACACCCTATAGCCTCTAGAAAATAAGTACGAACGTCTTTGCACCGATCCGCAAGACTCTATTAGGCCTGCCCATAACTTGTGAGACCTTTGTGTACTTAGTGCTCTGATACCAAGTTGTCACGACCCAATTCTATAATAGTTCGTGATGGCGCCTAACGCCACCTCTAGGCAAGACAACATTGAACTATCCACGTGATATCATCTTTTTAATAAATTATTCCAAGTAATTAAACTTTCCTCAAATTAAAAAGGATTTAAAAAATTATAGATTTAAAATAAATAATACGAAAACAACTGAGTGCGATCATAACCATAAAACAAAACAAAAATTACAAGTCTACTAGTGTGTTCCAAGACCCGGTGTCACAAGTGTATGAGCATCCTAGCAGAATATACAAAAATGAATACTTGTCAAATGTCTAAGAAGAAATAGACAAAAAATATAAGCAAAAGAAAGACTCCGGCTGTTGCAGAATGACTCAGAAGGAAGCTCACCATGAAGTCTCGAAGTGATAATCAAGCGTGCGCGCCGGACTGGTATCCATATGCACCTGCCTCAGATCTTGAACATTTAAGTGCAGAAGTGATCGTGAGTATATAAAAAACATGTACCCAGTAAGTATCTAATTTAACCTCGAAGAAGTAGTGACGAGAGGCCGACTTTGACACTTACTATGGCCCAACAATATAAAAATATGAAGTTCTAATTAAACATGATAAATGTAAATGACAATGGAACTCAGAGTAAGAAATAAATAAACAATCATTTCACCATTAGTGAGAACCAAGTCATTTCCCTCATTTAAATATGTAATTTCTCAAGCCAATGAATTTATATCAAATATAATGGGACTTTCGGCGTTATTATTACGCAAGAATTATGCCGAGGAAGTATGGCCCGATCCAAATATACATATACATAAACGGTGTGCACCGCCGTGAGGTCGAACAACATGAATCGTAGATGCGTCTATTAATCTGCCAAGGCGAACGGCCCGCTCCGATGCGAGTAGTGGAATAGTTACCTCGCTCGCGGAAAATACTTGCGACACGGTTGAATATGAATTTCTCAAGTTACAATAATATCCCTCGATTCTTTCCAAAATAAAGGAATTTAACTAGAAACTTTTAACAACTTGAAATCCTCAATCTCCATTCTATTCTAGGAAATTAAAAAGCATAATAAAATAACGATATCAACAAATCATGGGGTGAACCTATAACTACACGTACATAATCATAAATAGTAGCTACGTACGGACTCTCATCACCTCGTGCGTACGTAGCCCCCACAAATAGAAACACATATAATTAAGTTGACCTATGGGGTTAGTTGCTTCTTACACGGTTAGAAAAGAGACTTACCATGTCTCAAAGCCTACTTTCTTATCCAAGATTGTGCTCAACCCTCAATTTTATGCCAAACGACTCGAAACTAGTTAGATTTTCTATAAGATAGTCAATTTATGCTCAAAAGTTCATGTCCTAACTAAAGTGATTACCAACCCCTATTGAAGAATTCCAAAAATTTGCCCCCAGGTCCACGTGCCCGGATTCTAGAAATTTTTGAGGAAAATTGTTACCCATAACCTCATGAAGTCAAATATATTTTTTTTCATGAAATTCCATAAAAATTTTCGGGGTCAAATCCCATTTTTATCCAAAACCTAGGTTTTCATCTAAAGCCTTGATTCCAACCATTTTTACATGTTAATCTATGCATAAACTATGTATTTAACTCATGTTGTGTAGAAATTACTTACCGCAAAGTGCTAGGTGAAAACCTTCTCCAAAAGCACAAAAAATCTCCCAAGAGATGAAAGAAAATTAGCTAAATGGTCTAAGTCCCGCATTTATTAAGTTGTGCACAGGTCTATGATGTCGCATATGCGACACCTGATTCGCAAATGCGAACCTGGGCTCCCACTGCCAAGGTCGCAAATATGATTGGGGGATCAAAAATTCGGACTCTACCGAGGTCGCAAATGCGGTCAAAGTGTTGCCAATGCGAACACTTCCCAGCTCAGGCTTCTTCACAATTGTGAAGCCTTCCTCAAAAATGCGAACAAATTCTCGTGATTGCGGGACCTGCAATAGCTACCAAGAAAGACAAGAAAAACTGGAGTCTTTCTCATCCTCCCGAACGTCCGAAACTCATCTGAGCCCTCCAGGCTCCACACCAATCACCCACACAAGTCTAATAACATCATACAAACTTGCTCGAGCAATCGAAACACTGAAATAACATAAAAACCATGAATTAGACACCAAACGCATGGATTAACTCATGAACTCAAAAACTTCTAAAGTTACTTCAACACGTCCGATTCCTATCATATCAACTCCGAATGATGCCAAATTTTGCGTGCAAGTTTTAAATGACATTACAAAACTATTCCCAGTCTCAAGATTCCATTTGGACACCGATATTCCCAACACCTACTCCAAACAAAATTTAAGAACTTGAAAAACCTTCAAAGAACCAACTTTCAATATTAGGTGCCGAAACGCTCCCGCGTCATGAAAAACTAGATCCAAGCATACGCCCAAGTCCAAAATCATCATACAAATCTATTGGAACCGTCAAATCCTCATTTCGAGGTCGTATACTCAAACCGTTGACTGAAGTCAATCTTAGCATTTTAAGGCCAACTAAAGGAACCAAGTGTTCCGATTTCAACCTGAACTCTCCCAAATCCCGAATTAACCATCCCCGCGGGTCAAAAAATCGTAAAATCACTTATGAGGAGTCTTATTTAAGGGAACGGGGTTCTAAAAAATAAAACGAACGATCGGATCGTTACATTGGTAATATGGATCCGATGTTCCACCATATTTTGTAGTATCAAGCATCTTAAATGTTTTTGATTTGGGTAATGAGTAGCACTAGGTTTCCATAACTTCTAGAAATATTTCTCAATATAAATCCCTTTAATCACTGGTGGAACCCCAGGAATCTGGTCTATGCACTCGGTTTGTTCCTTGATGTACTTTAGCAAAGTTTCCTACAAGATAAAAATAGTTCTATGTAACTTTAAGTTATCGGATGTACCTGAACCTCTGGCACCATGTGTTATATCAGGTACTTTTGTACATTAGATTTTTCTTAAGTTAATTGACATAGGTTCAAGTATAAGACTATTTTTGAGGTTATAAGTGTTTATGCTCTTTATAACAAGTGATAAGTATGTGTCGTGAAGGTCATAGGGTAAAAAATGTTGAAGAAAATGATTTCGTCGAAGTTTGATATTTTAGGATATAATACGTGTCACGACTCAATTTCCTACACGGGTCGTGATGGCGCCCAACTACGGGGTTAGGCAAGCCAACATAAATTCTACTAAGTGTTACCCTTCCCATGTGATAAATTAATCCAAATTTTACCAGTTTTAAGCATTTATTGACGTGATATTAGCCGGTGACAAGAAAATAAGACATCTGATACGTGAGTCAAAAGATAAACATATGTATGAAAATGCAGCCCAACAACACAAAATGTATGCACGAGTGTCCAAGGAACTAGTGTAACGAGTGTCATGGGAAATTGTCAGAATACACCATAATACATAAATATATACAATCCCATAGTCTGAATGAAATAGACGGGGAAAATAACAAAAGGAAACTCCAAGGTGCTGCCAGGAATCGCTAGGAAGAGCAGCTCACCCTGAAGTGTAACCAACCCCGATCAGTGTCTAGCACCGGACTGATGATCAGACGTACCAACCTCCGCACCTGTACAGTCAAGTACAGAAGAAAAAGAAAGTACAGCATGAGTACATACATAAATATATACCCAGTGAGTATCCTGCCTAATCTCGAAGAAGTAGTGACGAGAAATCGACTCGATACTTACTAAGGTCCAACAGTAATAAAGTAAGCAAGATGTAAGGAAAACAATAAGCATGAAAGACAAATAACCAAGGACATCGATATTAGACATCAAATAACAATCCAAAATCCATTAAGGTTGATATCCGCCGTGGCGCACGGCCCGATCCCATCCTGTAATCCTTGCTGTGGTGTACGGCCCGATCCCATCCGGTAATCCTTGTCATGGCGTATGGACCAATCCCATCATGTAATCCTTTCCGTAGTGTACGGCCCGATCCCATCCTGTAATCCTTGCCATGGCGTATGGCCGATCCCATCCTGTAATCCTTGTCGTGGTGTACGACCCGATCCCACAATATATATACTCTCTCATCACTCCGTCGTGGTGTACGTCCCAATACCACAATAATCAATCATCACTCTGCCGTGGCGTACGATCCGATCCCACAATATAATCAATCACCACTCTACCGTGGCGTACGACCTGATCCCACAATATAATCAATCATCACTCTGTCGTGGCGTACGGCCCGATCCCATCCTGTGATTATTCTTATCACACTTAAATCAAACCAAGTATCACGATGTTCAAAGACAACAATAAAGTATCACAATGTTCAAAGGCAACGATACCAATCACACAGGAACACAAGTCATATTTAGGCTACAACAGGGAAAAACAATGAACATGATGTGTCCTAACTATCCGCACGAAGCAGTAATAGCCACTACCTACGGACTCTCGTGACTTGGTGCATACGTAGCCCCCGAACAAGATCACATAGCAATAAAGGTTACCTAGAGGGACAATTTCCCTCTCACGAGGTTAGAAAGGAGATTCACCTCGATAAAAGCACTCATCGGACCAAGGACCGGATCAAAAGATGCACCCGAACTCTTAAACGACTCCTGACGGCTCACAACTAGCCAAACATGATGTAATTGAATCAATTTAAGGTTCAATAAGAAGAATTAGCAAGAATTCCTTAAAATTTAACATTCTTGGCGATTCTTGAAATTTCGACCCCGGGCCCATGTGTTCGGATTTCGAAAATTCATGGAGGAATAGATTACCAGAAGCCTAAGGACAGAAATTATAAAATTTGTTCAAGAATTTATGGCTAATATGGGATAATTCACCAATTTTCCAAAAACCTCATTTACAACCCCAAAACCTAGGTTTTTTTTCCCAGAATTGGTAGTTGATTTCCTTGCTAAATTCATGCATGAAAGTAGATAAATGAAAATAATTATTTACCTCTACTGAATTTGGGTCAAGAGCAGGTTCTTGAAGCTCCTAGCACTCTCAAATAGAGGTGAAATGGTTGAGAAATGAAGAAATCCCGTAATTTTGGGCATTTAAATGAAGCTGCCTATAAGGGTTCCGCGCCTACGACTTTGGGACCGCAGGTGCGGTCCCGCACCTGCGAGGAAAAGTCTGCGCCAACGGAGTCGCACCTGCGAAGTGAAACTCCGCACCAGCGGAGTCGTGCCTGCGGGCACAAGTCCGCATCAGCGGTCACACCAGTTGTTGTGCACCAGCAGTGGTTTTTGCTGGCTTTTAGCCTCGTGCGGCGTCCGGGAGGCCTCTGGGCCCACCTGAGCCCCTGATAGAATATAGAAACGAGTCCCAAATTATAATACGGACTCGCTAAAGCCTTCCGAACACTCAAAACAACGCTAAAACTCGAATTCACATCCCCAAACCTCAAGAACCAAACTTAGAAAATTTTAAGTTTTCTAACTTTGCTAACAACGTGCTGAACTGACCTATACATCTCGGAACGACACCAAATTTCACAGATTACTCACACAACATCCTACAAACTCGCCCGTGCGATCCTATCGCCAAAACAACATCATATACATCAAATTAAGCCTCAAGGTCCATGAATCCTATCAAATTTCATAAAACATCAGGTATTCCACTTTTAAGTCCGAAACATATCAAACGAAATCTGATTTCAACCAAACTTTACATAAAGGAATTAAACCATATAGAAGACTTGTACCGGGCGCCGGAACCAAAATACGGGCCCGATACCATCACTTTCTAATCAGATTTCATTTTCATTTTCCTTAAATATTTTCAGAAAACAATTTTACTCAAAAATTCATTTCTCGGGCTTGGAACCTCGGAATTTGATTCCGGGCATACGCCCAAGTCCCATATTTTCCTACGGACCCTCCGGGACTGTCAAATCACGGGTCTGGGTCCATTCACCAAAAATGTTGACCGAAGTCAAATTTATTCATTTTAATATCAAATCTTGGCCTTTTTCATAGAATTTCATATTTAAGCTGTCTGACTACGCGCCCGGACTGCGCATGCAAATCGAGGAAAATACAAAAGAGGTTTTCAAGGCCTCGGGAGTACGGGGTGGGTAATAACATAGGTGATGACCCCTTTTGGGTCGTCACATTCTACCCCTCTAAAACAACCGTTCGTCCTTGAACGGACAGTAGAAAGAAGTACCTGAGCCGAGAAATAAATGAGGGTAACAGCTCCGCATATCAGACTCGAACTCCCAGGTCGATTCCTTAGGAGGCTGACCCCTTCACTGAACACGAACAGAAGGGAAACCCTTGGATCTCAACTGGCGAATCTGCTAGTCTAGAATGGCTACCGGCTCTTCCTCATAAGATATGTCCTTGCCTAACTGGACAATGCTGAAATTTAACACGTGAGCAGGATCGTCGTGATACCTTCGAAGCATGGACACATGAAAGACTGGATGTACAGCTAAGCTTGCCCTTCTTCCCAAACCTCATCATGCCCTTCATAGGTGACACTCAGAGCAATACTCGCTCACCAACCATGAAACCACATCTCGAACCTTGCGATCTGTATAACTATTTTGCCTTGACTGAGCTGCATAACATTGTCCAAGGCCTCCTAAACCAAATCTGTACCCAACAACCGAGCCTCTCCCGGCTCAAACAATCCAACCGGAGATCGACACCGCCTATGATATAAAGCCTTGTAAGGAGCCATCTGGATACTCAACTGGTAGTTGTTGTTGTAGGCAAACTCTACTAAAGGCAACAACTGATCCCATGATCCTCCAAAGTCAATCACACAAGCTCGGAGCATATCCTAATATCTGAATAGTCCGCTTGGACTGCACATCCGTCTGAGGATGAAATGTTGTGCTCAACTCCACCTGGGTGCCTAGCTCTCGCTGAACCGCTCCCCAGAAACGTGAGGTGAACTGAGGGCTTCGATCGGATATCATGGACACCAGCACACCATGCAACCGGACTATCTCTCGAAGGTAAATTTGAGCTAGCGTTTCCGTAGAGTAAGTAGTAGCCACAAGAATGAAATGCGCCGATTTGGTCTAACCTATCCACAATGACCCAAACCGCGTCAACCTTCCACAAAGTCTGAGGCAACCCAACTATGAAGTCCATGGTGATGCGCTCCCACTCCCACTCAGGAATGGGAATCTACTGAAGTAGGCCTCCTGGCATCTGATGCTTGTACTTGACCTGCTACAATTAAGGCACCGAGCTACATACTGCACAATATCCTTCTTCATCCGCCTCCACCAGTAATGCTGCCTCAAATCACGATACATCTTCGTCGCCCCTGGACGAATAGAATACCGAGAATAGTGCGCCTCTGCTAGAATCCTCTCCCTCAGGCCATCAATGTCAGGAACACGCAACCTGCCCTGGAGTTACCTGAAACCACTGTTTAACATCTCGAGCACCTACCCGTGCTACCACGACCCAGTCGAGCACATTAGCTTGATAAAATTTGGAGACTTCTTCTTTATCCATATAATAAGCTAAGAATTCATTCAAACCCTGGATTTTCTCGGCCAGTCCTAGTTCGAACATATAAACACCATGTTAACTACCACAAGATATACTAGATCATGAGCACGTACTTTTGCTGAATCAGCACCATGCACCGCACAACTGATCATCTGACCACAAGGACGCTCCCTAAACCTTAGAACCAAAATTCCACGAATCTGATGCTCCCAATGAACCTCATAACAAATATGCATGCACCATGCTATAATGCTCGCGATACCATCGCAACGGAGGAAATGTGTAGAAATTCATACTCAACTGCAGATCCAACAAGTCCTTGGAGGAAGACCTCATCTCGACTAAAATCATCACTTCATTATGAACCCGAATAATGGTATTTGTCCTTTAATACGTACTTCACATAACTTTAGTACAGATCTCTGCTCCGATAATCTCATTTCACCCATAATGAACTGCACAGGTAGCAAGTTATCCCAAACATGGCTAATTGCCTCACATGACACCACATCGCGCTAATAGGCCATAACTCGAATATGATAATAAGAAACGACTCAGGACGAAACTATTCAGCTCACTCAACTAATATGAATTCTTATCAGAAAATAGGAAATAAAACAAAAGAAAATAAATACATATTAACCCTTCTCATCACACGGTTGTGGCGCGCAACCCGATTCAAATAACATACCCGTGGCGGCATGCCACTCGATCCCAAAAAACATAAAACTCATGTAAGGAAATATATACAGAGTTGATTGCTCACTATTACAAATTAGCGAATATCGATCACAAGCACGCTGAGTGCATAATATCATCCTAGGGAGACTGATAAAGCTGTATACAACAAAACTCAAGCACAACTGGGGTGCGATATATATATATATATATAATCTCTGGATTTCAAGAGCTATCTTGCTTCACATAACATCCCCACTACGCGGGACCTCAACACATAAGAAATCATCAAGTCGTTTCGCAACTCGTACGTCACAATCACAATAACACATGAATTCGGCGAAGACGGAATAACACCAGTTGTTCTAATATCTTTCCATGAAAATATGATCTACTAAAAGGAAGATGCATGGCTCACGCAAAGCCCATGATCATATATAAAACTATCCACAAGCATCGATCCACCTTGTTCGAACCAAACTTAGCTAATAGCTTTAACCTGGGTCCACCTTAACCCTAACTTTTCTCATAATACACGAGAACAACCGTCATCACCGGGACTAATACCCCGAAATCCATAATCAACTGAACCGAACGCCCACCAGGCATAACTTCTCAATTAAGCAATATTGTACTTCTTCATACTCAATCCAAATCTGAATTCCATCAAGTGACTACATGTCACACTTTATACAATCCTTTCGCGGTCATGCTTCCACGACCTCCCACACAAGGCAACTAGTCTGCACATCCATGACATCAACCATGTTAAGGCCGCAAAGCACATCAATAACCCATGACCAGGGTAAAAGGCCTCTTCCACTGAATATGATCTCAAGCGACACTGAAGATGATACCAGCTTATACTTTACTTTAGAATCACTTTGTCTTGTTCTTTAGAGCTCATGACATCCTTAAAAACATCGGACCTGAACCTCGATTCTTACTCCCAGTTACATACTGCTTCCAGCACTTAACATACCAACATGAGGTGGTGCAAGAATCCCATCATAGCTTTTGAACCACCAATAGGGTGAACACTTCATTGTATAGAAACTTTTACTTGACTCAATTCAAGAGTACCACCTCAACTCACGAGTGAATTCCCACATAAAACCCATTACAACGGCCGACAAGCCACGCACACACACCGGCATAGACCACATGCATAATTAAATCACATCAAAGGAACTAATAACTGCCGCAAAGGTGCCAATTCATCCACGACTAAATAACCCATCTTCTTTTAATCATCTTTAATTGCCTCAAAGATAATAGTAACTTCCTTCAACTCATAGCAAACTCAACCCTCACTCATATCGAGTGACCTTGATTCACATGACTACATTGCCCAAATCTCGCAACCCGTCTCATACCCTTTTGATACTTCTTTTCTTCCATCGGAAGTCTATTCTTTTCACTCCTCAAATATTACCATGCCTGCTGAAACATATCATAGAACGTTCTAACCATCCTCCCCTTTCTCGGAAATTATTCTGCAAAGCCTCGATTCTCGACCATATTGCTGCCTGAAATCGCTAATCGTCGCATTCTTTAACTTTTGAACTCATTGGGACCACTGTTGAGAGTCACCCACTCTGACTAGCCCCGAGTACAATCACTCCAAGGCCCTCCTGGCACACGAACAACTTTTTCAATGAAACACGTGACTGAGTCACTATCCCTACAGCTCGCCCATGCCTTAAGCAAAATTTGAATCTTCCAAAGCCTAACCTTGACCTGACAGGACCAACTTTTTGCACAAATCCCTCAAATCCTACGCATTACCATTTTACTCCTCCTTCTTAGCTTAAATCACTTGCCTATATGCCGACAATTCTCAACCCTTTGAGAAGACAACCCTACAGCCCTACTGCAGATGGTGGGATTCTCCCACTTAGCCCGAAGCCACTCCTAGCACCACTCTAGACCCTGTTGAGGCCCTTTCTCCTTTGATAACACGATCCCTGCCAACCGCATTCTTCAACACTTCTTGTCGATACTCTGACCCCAGGAAACCGAAGAAACCAAAGCACCGCCGAACGTAATACATTCTATCCGATCAATGATGACGACTACACGTCACAGGCGCATATCCCACCTCACTTGAAGACACCTTGTCTTACTACTTTATCAACTACAACCAGACCGTCCAGAATCCAATTTCCTTTCCTCTGCCGGAACTAAAACACTTGAATCTCGAAATCAAACACTGAGAAGACCTCCCTTCAACCATTCATCACCCCAACATACGGGCAAGAATTCTATCGTCATAGCAGCACCGCGCGACAATCAATTGCAAACATCATTACCACCCGAGCACAACCATAAGGCTCCCAGAAACACAACTACTGAGCTAAAATAACACACTACCCTTTCGTAGGGCCAAAACAACAACCACAACCATTTACACATGGAAGCATCTCGGATTACATTTGTAGCACCATTCCCAGTCCTCAAATTCCTTATCCACAGCAAGCGCTTCGCGACGCATAATATTGAGTAGGAATGAACATAGACATAAGCCTCAAAGGAATCAACTCGCACGATGAAGAATCAATAAGGGAAATACTCTTAACCGCCCTATAGCCCCTCGAAGATAAGTATAGATGTGTCCGTACCAATCCGCAAGACTCTACTGGGTTTGCCCGTGACTCGTGAGACTACGTGAACCTAAAGCTCTGATACCACGCTGTCACAACCCAATTTCCCACACGGGTCGTGATGGCTCCCAACTACGGGGTTAGGCAAGCCAACATAAATTCTACTAAGTTACACTTCCCATGTGATTAATTAATCCAATTCTTAGCAGTTTTAACCATTTATTTACATGATATTTGCCGGTGACAAGAAAATAAGACATCTGATACGTGAGTCAAAAGATAAGCATATGTATGAAAATGCAGCCCAACAACCCAAAATGTACGCACATGTGTGCCAAGAACTAGTGTCACTAGTGTCGCGGACAACTATAAGAATACACAAGAATACATAAATATATACAACCTCATAGTCTGAATGAAATAGACAGGGAAAATAACAAAAGGAAACTCCAAGGTGCTGCCAGGAATCGCCAGGAAGAGCAGCTCACCGTGAAGTGTAACCAACCCCGATCAATATCTAGCACCGGACTGATGATCAGACGTACCAATATTCGGACCTGTAGAGTCAAGTACAGAAGAAAAAGAAAGTGCAACATGAGTACATACATAAATATGTACCCAGTGAGTATCCCGCCTAATCTCGAAGAAGTAGTGACAAGAAGTCGACTCGATACTCACTAAGGTCCAACAGTAATAAAGTAGGCAAGATGTAAGGAAAACAATAAGCATGAAAGACAAATAACCAAGTACATCGATATTAGACATCAAATAAAAATCCAAAATCCACTAAGGTTGATATCCGTCGTGGCGTACAGCCCGATCCCATCCTGTAATCTTTGTCGTGGTGTACGGCCTGATCCCATCCGGTAATCCTTGCAGTGGCGTATGGCCCGATCCCATCCTGTAATCCTTGTCGTGGCATACGGCCCGATCCCATCCTGTAATCCTTTGCCGTGGCGTACAACCTGATCCCATCCTGTAATCCTTGCTGTGACATACGGCCTGATCCCACAATATATATATTGTCTCATCACTCCGTCGTGGCGTACGGCCCGATCCCACAATATAATCAATCATCACTCTGTCGTGGTGTATGGCCCGATCCCACAATATAATCATTCATCACTCTGTCGTGGCATACATCCCGATCCCACAATATAATCAATTATCACTCGACCGTGGCATACTGCCCGATCCCATCCTATGATTATTCTTATCACACTTAAATCAAACCAAGTATCACGATATTCAAAGACAACAATAAAGTATCACAACGTTAAAAGATAACGATACCAATCACACAAGAATACAAGTCATATTTAGGCTACAACAGGGAAAAACAATGAACATGATGTGTCCTAACTACCCGGACGAAGCAGTAATAGCCACTACGTACGGATTCTCGTCACTTGGTGCGTACGTAGCCCCCAAATAAGATCACATAGCAATCAAGGTTACCTAGAAGGAAAATTTCCCTCTCACGAGGTTAGAAAGGAGACTCACCTCGATAAAAAAACTCCTCGGACCAATGATCGGATCAAAAGATGCGCCCGAACACCGAAACTACTCTTGACGGCTCACAACTAGCCAAACATGATGTAATTGAATCAATTTAAGGTTCAAGAAGAGGAATTAGCAAGAATTCCTAAAGAATTAACATTCTAGGTGATTCTTGAAATTTCGACCCCGGGCCCACGCGTTCGGATTTCGAAAATTCTTGGAGGAATAGATTACCCGAAGCCTAAGGAGCGAAATTATATAAATTGTTCAAGAATTTACAGCTAATATGGGATAATTCACTAATTTTCCAAAAACCTCATTTACAACCCCAAAACCTAGGTTTTTTTTTCAAGAAAGTTGATTTCCTTGTTAAATTAATGCATGAACTAGAGAAATGAAAAGATTTACTTACCTCTACTTAATTTGGGTCAAGAGCAAATTCTTGACGCTCCTAGCACTCTCAAATGGAGGTGAAATTGTTGAGAAATGAAGAAATCCCGTAATTTTGGGAATTTAAATGAGGCTGCCTACAGGGGTTCCGCGCCTGCAACTTTGGGACCGCAGGTGCGATCCTGCACCTGCGAAGAAAAGTCCGCGCCAGTGGAGTTCCACCTGCGAAGTGAAAATCCACACCAGCGGAGTCCCGCCTGCAGGCACAAGTCCGCACCAGCGGTCACACCAGCTGTTGTGCACCAGCACTGGTTTTTGCTGGTTTTTTGCATCGTGCGGGGTCCGGGAGGGCCCTGAGCCCACCCGAGCCCCTGACAAAATATACCAACGAGTCCCAAATCATAATACATACTCGCTAAAGCCTTCGGAACACTCAAAACAACGCTAAAACTCGAATTCACACCCCCAAACCTCAAGAACCAAACTTAGAAAATTTTAAGTTTTCTAACTTCGCTAGCAACGTGCCGAACTGACCTATACATCTCGGAACGACACCAAATTTCACATATTACTCACACAACATCCTACGAACTTGCCCGTGCGATCAAATCGCCAAAACAACATCATATACATGAAATTAAGCCTCAAGGTCCATGAATCTTATCAAATTTTATAAAAGATCATGTATTCCATTTTTAAGTCCGAAAAACACCAAACGAAATCCGATTTCAACCAAACATTACATATAGGACTTAAACCATATATAAGACCTGTACCGGGTTCCGAAACCAAAATACGGGCCCGATACCATCACTTTCTAATCAGATTTCAATTTCATTTTCCTTAAATATTTTTAGAAAACAATTTTATTCAAAAATTCATTTCTCGGGCTTGGATCCTCGGAATTTGATTCTGGGCATACGGCCAAGTCCCATATTTTCCTACGGACCCTCGGGACTGTCAAATCGCGAGTCCGGGTCTGTTTACCCAAAATATTGACCGAAGTCAAATTTCTTCATTTTAATATCAAATCTTGGTATTTTTCACAGAATTTCAATTTAAGTTGTCCGGATATGCGCCCGGACTGTGCACACAAATCAAGGCAAATACAAATGAGGTTTTCAAGGCCTCGGGAGTACGTGATGGGTAATAACATAGGTGATGACCCCTTTTGGGTCGTCACAATACGGTCCAAGCTATAATATCCCATATTTATGAACTAGTGTTATACCTCATGATTGTGATAGTAAGGCATATGAAATTTGTTAAAAGTGATTAGTATTTTAGTGAAATTGTTGCGACCCAATTCCATTATAGGCCATGATGGCGCCCAAAACCATTGTTAGGCAAGCCAACTCTAATTAAACTAGTGGTTTCCCGTTTAAATAGATTACTAAGTGGATAACGCTTTCTCATTTGTTAAAAAGATTTAGAAATTTGCAAATGGAACATAATTAAACGGAACTAAGTGAGTACAAATTGTAATTATGTAAATAAGTCAAAAATTCATAAGTCTACTAGTGTGTGTGCCAAGACCTGGTGTCACAAGTATGTGGGAATTCTAGTAGAATATACAAAAGAATACTAGTCTATTGTCTGCAAAAGAAATAGACAAATGAGCAAAAGAAAGATTCCAGCTGCTATAGTACGACTCGGAAAGCAGCTCATGTAACGACCCGATCGGCCCTTCTGAGAGTTTAGTCCCATTTCCCCTATTTTGTTGCATTTTGTATGGTTCAGCTCTTGGGTGTTTTGTTGGGTTGGTTGGCATCGGGTTCGGAGTGGTCGTGGTGAGAATTGAGACACTTAGTCTCTTAAATTGGTTCAATAATTGAAAAAGTTAATCGGAAGTTGACTTATTGATAAACAACCTAGGAATGTAGATTTTATAATTCGGATAGCTTCATTAGGTGTTTTTGGACTTAGGAATGTCTTCGGAATGTGGTTTTTATGTCCGTTGTAGAATTAGACTTGAATTGGTGAAAGTTAGTTTTTGGCTATTTTCGGTCTGCAGTGGAAAATAGGCTATAGGGGTCAGAATGGAATTCAGGAAGCTTGAGCAGGTTCGTAGTGTCCTTTTGAAGGTGTGTGCAAAACTTCAGGTCAATCAGACGTGTTTTGGATAGTTTTGGGATCCTTGGCGAAATTTAGAAATCTTAAAGTTCATAGGCTTGAATTCGGTGTGATTTTGGTGTTTTGGGTGTTTCGAAGGCTCAACTAGGTATGAATGAGTTTATGGGATGTGTTGGCGTGTTTGGTTAACGGACCATTTCGGACTTGGTAGAATTGCAGTAAAATCTGCTGGTGTTCAGTTATGTTATCCTTCTATGCGATCACATAGGGCGTCTTGGGGCATCATAGCTTTTATGCTATGCGATCGTGTTGACGGGGTGGCGATCACATGTGTAAGGGGCCTGGGTTCTGTGCGGTCGCGTGAGGTTGGACACGAACGCGTAGAGAAGGTCTGGGCAGTACTTTGCGATCGCATAACTGAATACGCGAACGCACTGAAGATATATATAAGTGCTGGGCGCTGTTACTAAAAAGCCATTTTCGCGAATTTTAGTCCATCTTCTCCATTGTTGGGCGATTTTGAAGCTTTAGAGAGGGATTAAAGAGGGAATCAAAGAGGAACATTTGGAGGTAAGACTCTTGACTTCAAAACATGATTCTATGTTATTTTTCTACGCAATTAAACCTGAAATTAGTGGATTTAAACTCAAAATTGAGGAAGTTAGGGCATGAAAAATTGGAGACCTTAATTGAGTAATTGAAGGGGCAATTGTGGTCCGATTTTGATGTTCTTGGTATGTCTATACTCGTGGGAGGATTAGGATTTCGGTGTTGTGATTTTTATCGAATTCTGAGATGTGGGATTGGGGGTCGGGTTTGGCCAATTTCGGGATTTGTTCCTAATTGTGACATTTTTGGAGTGGGTTTCATCCCCCTATCATATTTTGATATTATTAATCTGATTTTGATAGACTTGGAGCATTTGGGAGCCGATTCGAAGGGCAACAATATCGCGGAGTATTTTTCGGGCTGGTTTGAGGTAAGTAATGACTGTAAATCTTGTCATGAGGGTATGAAACCCCACACATCGTATTTTCTCAATATTTTTGGAGTGGCGCACATGCTTGATGACGAGTGTGTGGCGTGAAGTGATTGGGGATTTGGAATTGGTCTTTCCCTTGGAAACTATTGAGTTGCGTATTACTTTTAAATCATGTGTTAAATCGTGTTTTCATACTATTGTTATATTTGGGCTGTAAGCCATGTTTGAGGCCTTGTGCCGGCCTGTTTAGACCCCTTGGGGGCTTTTACTGCTATTCCTCATTGTGTTGACTTATGATTTACACTCAGCCATATTATGCAGAACTGATTTCGAAACTCAGCCTTAGTTACACTATTTTGACATATAAAATGATATTTTAGGTCGAGTACCCCATTTTACTGATAACCCGAGTGGCTTTTTGAGAGATATCTGACTGAGTGTGGCTGAGGGCCTATGTTGTGATGATGCTATGGGATCGGGCTGCGGGTCAGCATCATATTACATTGTTTATGGTATGTGAGAGGCTGAGAGCCTGAGTGATTATGCCACGAGATGGCTTGATATTAGTGTCTGAGCTGTAGGAGCCCCTCCGGAGTCTGTACGCACCCCCAGTGAGTGTAGGTACCTACTTAGTGCGAGTGCCGAGTGCCGAGTGCTAAGTGATGAGTGATTGGGAGGTGTGAGTGACTGTGAGGTTGCCCGAGGGGCTGATTATGAGTGACTGTGAGGTTACCCGAGGGGCTGATTATGAGTTACTGTGAGGTATGCCCGAGGGGCTGATTCTGAGTGATGTTATGCCCGCGGGGCAGTTTCTTATTCATGTTTTTCCCCGAGTGGCTACTTATGATTCATTTCATTTTTACACTAAACTTCTTTGACATTTTTCTGAAATCATTGGAAATTACACTTTTCAAAGGACTTTTACTGACATTCGCTTTTTAAGCGTGATGATTTAATGTATACACCGTTGGAAAGAAATATTGTGCTTATTGTGAAATGATGATTTGACTTTATGTGTTTCTTCCTGCTCAGACCTGATTTATTTTCATTACTACTGAGTCGGCGTACTCACATTACTCTCTGCACCTTGTGTGCAAATCCATGATCTAGGGTAGAGTGAGTTGTGTATTTGTTCTAGAGACTTCTCGTAGATTCTGCGTGGTAGTTGCACGCGTCCGCAACCCTGCTCTCTTTCCTGCTTACTATTATAAAGTTTATTTCCTAGAGTTGTATATTTTCTGTAGATGCTCATGACCAGTGACTCTGGGATCTAGGGGTTGTATTGAATATTCAGTATAGCTTTATCTGTTTTACAATGATTAAATGAAACCTTTATGGGTTATCAGTTTAGTAATTATATAAATGAAAGTTTCTTTACTTTTGAGCGTTATTTTGGATAGCCTAGTTCCACGATACGCGCCATCGTAACTAGTTTAGATTTGTGGTCGCGATAGTTGGTATCAGAGCGCTAGGTTACACAGGACTCACCAGTCTTGAGCAGGTTTAGTAGAGTCTTGCGTATCGATACGACGACTGTACTTATCTTCGAGAGGTTACATAACCCTTATAAAAATCTCACATTCTTGAATTCTTTTCGTGCGATTCCATTTTATTCAAGCAGGAGCGTAACTCTTGAATACCTTTCATGTATTCGAATGCGCACGTGAGCGCTTGGTATCAGCTATGTATCGATGACTTGTGACTTCTATGAATGAGGTGTGATTTTAGCATGTTGATAATGGGCCAGTATGGAGGACTTGAGGTCGTTTGTCTGTGGCTTGAGCGCTGAGATTTCATTGTGTGAGCACATGTGTTTGAGGACTTATATGTCCGTAGGTGTCCTTATTGACGGGACTTTGTGACTGGGGGACTATGTGGTGAGTATGATTAGATGGTGAGGTGTGTTGTATTTGTTTGATTATGACAAAAAGATTGGCTGGTAATGTGGAAAGAACTCCTGTGTGTTTGATTTCTGTCTCGAGCATATGGCTTCTAGTTGTGAGTGTATTGGAATATCTCTTATGTTGTTAAGTTGTGGAGTGAAACGGATCCTTCTGTTGTGTTATGAGCTCCTGGTGATATCTTTTGGGCTGATCATGGCCCAGTAGCCCTCATATATTTGATTAATGGTGTATTCCAGCCGTGTTAGCACTCCTTTGTTATTGTATTCATTGATGGCATCCTGGCGTATACGCGTAGCTAGGTGTAGCATACTCAGTATTTGAGATCGGTATTATAGAGATTGATGGGGGAGAAGCTTTATGCAAAGTTCTCCCAGTGTGAGTTTTTGGCTCAAATCAGTAGCATTCATAGGGCACGTGGTGTCCAGTGAGGGTATTCAGGTAGTCAGACGAGTGTGGAGAGAGCTTCTTGAAGCTCAAGATTTCTTTGACCACGGTTCCAATGTTAGTTTCGCCATCAGCTCCAGGTTTTTATACTGCGTATTGTGATGCCTCGAGGGTAGGCGTTGGTTTTGTTTAGATGCAGAAGGATAAAGTGATTGCATAATAGCTATGATTTTTGGAAGGGTATAAAGAGATATCAGTTTGAGGCTAAGCAGGCAGGGTTACCTCCTGCGGGGTGTCCTAAGGTTGTGTGATCCTTATGTTGTTTTGTACCAAGTTCTCTTTTACCAGTAATTGATATATGTTGCAATTTGAGTTTAGATCACTTGTGGGAAGTTGACACGTCTATTGCAATGGTGAATGCGAGGTTGGAGATGATTTGGGATGTTAAATGGTTTGAGTTATATATGAGCTTATAAAGGATTTAGTTGAATCTCACTATGGTATGACGGCGGTGTTAGCGTATGGTCATTATGAGTTATTGTTTGTTTTGATCTATGGCTTTGAGCCAAGTGGGAGAGTCTGCTAATGGTAAGTTTGTTGCACGATTATGTGATGTATTGGGTTCAGTTCGAGGTATACTGGTGAATCAGTTATGACCTGCAGGGGTTGAGATCGAGAATGGCATTAATAAAGGAAAATTTGGATAGGGGTTGTGTTATGCTTTATGGGTGTATAAGAATCATCGAATGCATTGAGTTGTTATTGGTGAAGGATGTAATGTGCATAGGGCAGGAATTTATTTGGTTTCATTAAGTTGGAGTTACTTCCTGGGGTGTTGTAGTGCTAATGGGGCACAAGTCGTTCGGTCCGTTTGATCAGTCTAATTGAGGTTTGAGCAGAGAGGATGACTCCCAAGAATGGTTCTAATGGAATCAAGATGTATATGTATCAATTGGGGGATCATCAGGATATGTATTTGGCTAGGAACTGAGGTCTACATTGGAGGGTTTCAAGACTTGTGGCATTCCTATGGCATTAGATTCGCAGGAAGTCTCTCCGGGATAATTATTTTGAATGTGGTGCTTATGGGATAATCGAGAGAGTACTTAGCGGCTTATGAGCCTTAGACTGTAGGGTCTTATGCTTGGGTCTCGTATGGTGAGTCCAGGTTGAGAAGTACCAATTCGCACGTAAAGAGAAGTACCAATTCACAGGTAAGTCAGAAGGAACTTGGATAAATAGGATAACTTGGTAGTAGGTCGGATCGCCATGGTAAGTGATACGATTAGTTCTTTGGGTGTTCATGAAGTAATGAGTTTTTACAGGTGTTTCTTAGCAATGCTCTTGGGTTTTGGTGACTTGTGTAGCTTGGTTGAGTTAGAATGATTCATTCCTAATGGTTTGGTGTTGTACAAATGAGATTATGATAGTTCCTGATGGTTTCTACCATGGTTAGAGATGCATATTTTCTTCTGGCGTGAGGTGCAGGTGATGTATAGTGATTTTTGCTTCTAAATGGGACAAAATGGAAAGTTCTTGGCTAGTTGGGTACGTAGTTGCGTGTGGCTCGGAAGGGATCATGAAGTTGTCATATTTATCATAGGATGGCATGGCTTATGCGGTATGTTGTGTAGAGTTCAGATTGGCACATGTGAGGTCACGGTCCAGTTCTGGAAGGAAGGTCAAAATTCTTAGACAGCATTGGCAGTTTTAGATGACTAGATAGATGATATCATTGTCGGGTGGCTTGATGAGGGTATACATTTCTGAAGAGACAATGTGTGGAGTTTAGGGTGCTTCATTGGTATTGCGATGCTCTCTTGTTGGATCGACTGCTAATATTCAAAGTTGCTTGGTGACACAGAAGAATTATTGATACGCTCAAATTACACCTTAAAATAGTGTAATCGATCAATGTCAAATATAGTAACCCAACAAGGCTGGGGTCGAATCCCACAGAGAACAATATGGAGGTGACTAGGAATGCAAGAGAGTTATCACTATCGCGCAATGCCAAACAAATAAGATTTAGGTTTTGAAGTTGTTTATAACTAAATGCGAAAATATAAACTAACCTAGAAAGCAAGTAAAATGACCAATGGCAACAAGTATGAATGCTTCGGGAATTACACTCAAGTAACGATCCAATGTATTTCACAATTTCACGAATATGAGCAAGTTTATGTTAATTAGTCACGAATAATAATTCTTAATTAGCTTTTCCCAAAGACTAACAAGACTTCCTAGTTGAATTATTCCTAACCCAGTCAAGAGATTAAGCACAACCTGATATGGCTACAAGTAGTTCAATCCTATCCCTAGGTAGAATCTATAAAATGAGGGTTAAAGCCTCAAGTTCTTGTTAATTAATCTTTCCCAACCCCAAATTATCTTTTCCAAAATTAATTCCAAGTTAATGGGCGAGTCCTAGGTCTAACTAATCCCGTTGGAAACATTAAAGAACAAGAATAATTAAAGAAACAATAACTCACTTCATAAATATAATATAATCATTCAATACATAAGCACAACAAGGTATTTAATCCACACTTTAAATATGTAAATTTCCATAAACAAGATTCAAGTGTTGGAAATAAATACTACACATTTAAATATGCAATACAAAGAAAGGAGATGAGGAAACAAACATAAATGGGTAAGAAAACCTTAACCACAAGAGTGAAATCTTCAAATCCCAAGTGTGTGTGCAAACCCTAGCTTCACAAATGTTTTCTCTCTTCTTCTCTACTCAAAAATATATTTACAAAGCCAAAAGATATGACAAAAGATCTGCCCAGTCGTGTATAAGAATGGTTTGGGGATAAAACTGCGAAATGCCAAAACTACACAGAATTCACCCAATTTCTATTCATCGCGATCGCGTAAAAACAGTTGCGATCACGAAGGTTCAGGTTTTAGAGCTCTGCGATCACGTGACGACATTTTGCGATAACGTAGAATCAATTCTCTATCTTATGCGGTAGCGTGACCATCTTTGCGATCGCGTAAAATATTTCAGAGCTGGTGTAATATTCCTTCTCCGTGATCGCCTAAAACTCTTTGTGATTGCGGTTCACATTCTCATTGACTTTTGCGATCGTGGACCATGCCTTACGATCGTGAAGAGTATCTGGCTTCAGTCATTTTTACTCATTAGGCCTATTTTGACTTGACTTCTTCCATTTCTTCTCCAAATCACATAATACCTGAAAATTGCCAATAAACCTCATAAAATGTCCTAGTTTTCTTTCAAAATTATACTAAACTTTAAATATCGAGAGGAGATAAGTTGGTAAAATACCAACTCATCAATTATAGGGGTATCCTTCGTGGGATGATTGACTATTAGGGATGTGTAATATATTCGAGCGGTGGAGTTGGGATCAGATATGGTAATTTGTGCGCGTTATGAGCTTTGAGATCGAGAGCTCTCATCAGCAGATTATTTTGTGGTTATGGACTGCGAGGATGAGAGCAAAGCTAGTCAAATGTTAGTATATGCCATAATTTAGTATGGTATGTTTCGAGCAGCTATTGTGATCAGGAGTTATCGGTATGAGTGTTTGAGTCATGCGGTGTGTTATGTGATTACATCTGGGGTTACGGATATGGCTTGATAAAACGTGTTTAGACTTATTAAGTTTATAGTTGTGGAATTTTGATCTTGCAAAGTATTTCAGAAGTGGGAATTTGGTTCTATGGTTTATGGGTCAGTTCGAATTGTGAAATTTCAATTATGTGTGTTATCGGACCTATTTGGGATAAGGTGGCGTGAGATCACCCCGGGGTATGTGTATGGTAGGATTGCACGGCAATTTGATGGTTTATGAAATAACCATGGGCACGTTCGAGGACGAACGTATGTTAAGGGGGAGAATGTAGCGACCCGGTCGGTCGTTTCGAGAGTTTAGCTCCGTTTCCCATATCCTGCTGCATTTTGTGTGGTTCAGCTCTTGGGTGTTTTGTTGGGCTGGTTGGTTCAATAATTGGAAAAGTCAATCGGAAGTTGACTTATTGGTAAACGACCCCAGATTGTAGACTTTATAGTTCAGATAACATCGTTAGATGATTTGGGACTTAGGAGTGTGTTCAGAATGTGGTTTTGATGTCCGGTGTAGAATTACGCTTGAATTGGCGAAAGTTAGTTTTTGGCGATTTCCGGGCGGCAGTGGAAAATAGGCTATAGGGGTTGGAATGAAATTTCAGAATTGGCGATTTTCGGGCGGCGGTGGAAAATAGGCTTTAGGGGTTGGAATGAAAATTCCGGAAGTTTGAGCAGGTTCGTAGTGTCATTTTGAATGTGTGTGCAAAACTTCATGTCAATCGGACGTGTTTTGGATGGTTTCAGTATATATGGCGAAATTTAGAAATCTCAAAGTTCATAGGCTTGAATCTGGTGTGAGTTTTGTGTTTTGGCATTGTTTTTGGTGTTTTGAAGGCTCAAATAAGTTTGAATGAGGTTATGGGATGTATTGGTGTGTTTGGTTGAGGTCCCGAGGGCCTCGGGTGTATTTCGGGAGGTTAATGCACCAATTCAGACTTGGGAGAATTGCAGAAAAATCTGCTGGTGTTCAGTTCTATTATCCTTCTATGCGATCACGTATGTGTGAATGTGATTGCATAGGGCGTCTTAGGGCAGCACAACTTGTATGCTAAGCGATCGCATTGATTGGGTGGGAATCGCGTGTGTGAGGGGCTTGGGTTCTGTGCGGTCGCGTGAGGTTGGACGCGAATGCGTAGAGAAGGTCTGGGATGTACTTCGCGATCGCATAACTGAAGACGCGAATGCACTGAAGATATATATAAATGCTGGGCAGTGTTTCTAAAACGCCATTTTCTTGAATTTTAGTCTATCTTCTCCATTTTTGGGCGATTTTTGAAGCTTTTGAGAAGGATTAAAGACGGAATCGAAGAGGAACATTTGAAGGTAAGATTATTGACTTCAAAACTTGATTCTATGTTATTTTTATAAGCAATTAAATCTGAAATTAGTGGATTTAAACCCAAAATTGAGCAAGTTAGGGCATGGAAAATCTGAGACTTTAATTGAGTAATTAAAGGGGCAATTGTGGTCCGATTTTGTTGTTTTTGGTATGTATAGACTCGTGGGAGGATTAGGATTCCGGTGTTGTGATTTTTATCAAATTTCGAGACGTGGGCCCAGGGTCGGGTTTTGCCAATTTCGGGATTTGTGCCTGATTGTGATAATTTTCGAGTGGGTTTTGTCTCCCTAGCATATTTTTGTGCTATTAATCTGATTTTGATAGACTCGGAGCATTTGGGAGCCGATTCGAGGGGCAACAGTATCGCGGAGTAGTTTTCGTCCTGGGTTGAGGTAAGTAGTGACTGTAATTTTTGTCCTGAGGCTATGAAATCCCGGACTTCGTATTTTCTAACCATCTTTTGAGTGGCGCACATGCTGGATGACGAGTGTTGGCGTGAACTGATTGGGGATTTGGACTTGGTCCTTCCCATGGAAACTATTGAGTTGCGTATTTACTTTTAAATCATGTGTTAAAATGTATTTTCAGACTATTGTTATATTTGGGTTGTAAGCCATGTTTAGGGCCTTGTGCCGACCTGTTTAGACCCCTTGGGGGCTTTTACTGCTATTCCTCACTATGTGGACTTATGATTTATCACACCCTGAATTCCCACCATTGGGCCGTGACGACGTCTAACGTTGTACCCGCTAGACAAGGCAACGTGTATAGTTAAACTAGCATAAAAACTTCAATTTAACAGAATAAGCTAAAACGGTTCACAATTAAACAGTAGAAAATAAATACGGTTTCAAGCTAAGTAAGGACAACATAATTCAACGACGTATAAATTTCCCAAAACCTGGAGTCACAAACTCACGAACTGTCTATAAGAGTGCTAAATAGAAGTCTGAAAGGAAATACATGACTGTCTCTGAAGCTAGAGGAAAAATAAGACAGAAGCGAACACATAGGGATGTGAGAGATGCCAAGGCCCACGAACGCCAGCGGGTATACCTTGAATCCTCTAGGATAAGCTGGAAGACACTCCCACTAATGATGTCCTCTGGTTCTGATTGCGTAATCTGCACAACATAAAGAAGTGCAGGTGTAACATCAGTACAACCGATCCCATGTACTGGTAAGTGCCTAGCCTAACCTCGGCGAAGTAGTGACAAGGCTAGAACCAGACTACCAAATAAACCTGTGCAGTTCAAATAAATATATACATATATACAACAGATAAGAAATATAGGGAGAAAATAATTAATAAAGGAAGGAGAACATGTTGTGGGGAGATAACAGTCTCATATAAGAAATCTCAAATAAGGAAAGGAATAACAAGGCCAGAATATCAGTAAGGATAAGAAATCACAAACTTGCACGTCATCACCCTTCGTGTTTTTACTCTCGTCCTCACTATGCAATGTATAATGTAATCAATGTAAATCATGGAACGACATCACCCTTCGTGCTTTTACTCACGTCCTCACCATGCAATGTATAATGTAATCAATGGAAATCAAGGCACGGCATCACCCTTCGTGCTTTTACTCTCGTCCTCACCATGGAATGTATAATGTAATCAATCTAAATCATGGCATGGTATGACCCTTCATGCTTTTACTCTCTTTCCTCACAGTATAATCAACGAATATCGGTACAGAATGGTACATCGTACGGCACGACATCACCCTTCGCGCTTTACACTCTTTCCTAACAATATCAAACAATGCACGACATCACCCTTTGTGATTTAGCACTCTTCCTCACCCAAACAGTTATCACAAACAAGGGCAAGGGAGTAAACATGATAGAAATAATAATCTCGGAAAGGGAACAATACCAAACAATGCACGGCTCACCCTTTGTGCTTTAACACATTTCCTCACAATATCAAACAGTGCACGACATCACCTTTCGTGTTTTAACACTCTTCCTCACCCAAACAGCAACCACAAACAAGGCAAGGGAGTGGGAAGAATAGAAATAATAATCCTGGCAAGGGAACATCAATTAAACAATTAAATCCCCGCAAGGGAACAATAACAGTAATCTAAACATCCCAACAAGGGAGACAATATCAAAAGCAACAATGACCCGGCAAGGGTATATTTTAGTAACTCTTTCTCTTTCTTTCACTTCCATTTCATAATTTACTCTATTACTCGAGCCAATGCTCCAAAGGATTCAATTATCTCATATATCTTCATCTTTCGCGTTACAATCTGAGCCAATGCTCCAAAGGATACAATTATCTCATATATCTTCATCATTCGTGTTACAATTTGAGCCAATGCTCCAAACGAGTTTAAAGATTACAATTCTCTTCACATGTTCTTCACAACATATAGAAATCATCAATTAAGCATGGGAATTACCACAAAATCAGAATATTCACAATATAAGGACTCACGGTCATGCTAGACACCAATATATAGATACTTGTCACCATGCCTCTACATCGTATTTGACAGTTAGCAAGTAGACATAATAAGGTTAGACCATACACTTACCTCGGGTCCAAAGTATAGCAATCAACCCTCTAACACCGCCTTTCCTTTAGAGTTCAACTCTGGAATGGTATTATCTAGACATAATAAACTCAACTATATCAATAAGGATTCAATGATTCAATTACATAGCCTAATTATCCATTTTCTAGCATTCTTCCAAAAATACCAAAATTTGATCCCGGGCCCGCTCTCTCGGATTTCTATAATTCTCGAAGGGAACACTCACCCAAAGCCTAAGGATCATTAATATACGATTCTTACTTGATTTCATGGCCAATTCACAGAAAATTCTCAAATGATCACAAGTTCTAGGTTACTACCCAAATTATTGAATTTTTGCCCTAATTTATGTAGTTAATTAAGCTAGGATTCATGCATGAAACTAATTTACGGGTAGAGTTCACTTACCTTAGAAGACCAGGTTGATAGCTCTTAAAAATGGAGGAAAATCGTCCAAGGAAGAAGAAGGAATTGAGAAAAATGGGTTTAAAACCCGTATTTAAAACACACTGCCTGAAGAATGATCTCGCACCTGCGGCTCTGGGGACCGCACCTGTGGTCTCGCACCTGTGACAAAAATCTCGCACCTGCGGAAATGGCTAGGGAGTCTGGGCTCGCACCTGCGAAAAATGTTCCGCACCTGTGATAATTGGCCAGTACATTGGTGATCGCACATGCGATGCTGGGGACCGTACCTGCGGTCTCGCACCTGCGGTCACACCAGAACAGGTGCACCAACAACTGTGTTTACTACTTTTTAGCCCTGTTAGGTGCCCGGAAGGCACCTGGGCCCACCCGAGCCCTATTCTAAATATACCAACGAGTCACAAATCATAATACAGACTCGCTCGAGACTTGGGAATACCCAAAACAATGCTAAAATTGGAAATCACACCCCCAAACCTCAAGAACAAAACATAGGAATTTCAAGTTTTCTAGACTTCCCTAACAACGTGCCGAACTGACCTATACAACTCGGAATGATACCTAATTTCACAGATAACTCACACAACATCCTACGAACTTGTCTGTGCGATCAAATCGCCAAAACAACATCATATATATCGAATTAAGCCTCAAAATCCATGAATTCTATTAAATTTCATATAACCTCAAATTTTCCATTTTAAGTCTGAAACACAACAAACGAAATTTTCAACCAAAATTTACAAAAAGTGCTTAAACCATATATAAGAGCTGTATCGACCGCTGGAACCAAATTACGGGCCCGCTATCATCACTTTCTAATCAGATTTAATTTTCAATTTCCTTAAATATTTTCAAAAAACAATTTTACTCGGAATTTGATTCCGGGCATACGCCCAAGTCCCATATTTTCCTACAAACCCTCCGGGACCATCAAATCACGGGTCCGGGTCTGTTTACCCAAAATGTTGAACGGATTCAAATTTACTCATTTTAATATCAAATCTTAGCATTTTTCATAGAATTTCATATTTAAGCTGTCCGGCTATGCGCCTGGACTGTGCACACAAATCGAGGCAACTACATATGAGGGTTTCAAGGCCTCAAAAGTACAGAACGGGTAATAACATAGGTGATGACCCTTTGGGTCGTCACAACACTCGGCCATATTATGCATAACTGATTTCGGAACTCGGCCTTAGTTACACTATTTGGAGATATAAAATGATATTTTGAGTTGAGTACCCCTTTTTCTTGATAGCCCGAGTGACTTTTTGAGAGATTTCTAACTGAGTGTGATCGAGGGCCTATGTTGTGAGGATGCTATAGGATCGGGATGCGTGCCGCATCATGTTACGTTGTTTATGATATGTGAGACGCCGAGAGCCAGAGTGATTATGCCACGAGATGACTTGATATTAGCGCTTAGACTGTAGGAGCCCTTCCGGAGTCTGTACACACCTCCAGTGAGCGCAGGTATCTACTGAGTGCGAGTGCTGAGTGAAGAGTGATTGGGAGGTATGAGTGACTGTGAGGCTGCCCGAGGAGCTGATTATGAGTGACTGTGAGGTTGCCGAGAAGCTGATTATGAGTGAATGTGAGGTATGCCCGAGGGATTGATTCTGAGTGATGTTACGCCCGAGGGGCAGTTTCTTATTCATGTTTTCCCGCTACTTATGGTTCATTTCATTTTTACACTAAACCTCTTGGACATTTTTCTGAAATCGTTGGAAACTACACTTTTCAAAGGAGTTTTACTGACATTGGCTTTTTAAGCGTGATGATTTAGCATATACAGTGTTGGAAATAAAGATTGTGCTTATTGTGAAATGATGATTTGACTTTATGTGTTTCTTACTGCTCAGACCTAATTTATTTTCATTACTATTGAGTTGGCATACTCACATTACTCCTTGCACATTGTATGCAAATCCAGGTGCTAGGGCAGAGTGAGCTGTGTATCTATTCCAGAGACTTCTCGGAGATTTTGCGAGGTAGTTGCATGTGTCCGCAACCCTACTCTCTCTCCTACTTATTATTATAGAGTTTATTTTCCATAGTTGTATATTTTTTGTAGATTCTCATGATCAATGACTCCGGGATCTTGGGGTTATATTTAATATTCGGTGTAGCTTTATCTACTTTACAATGATTAAACGAAACCTTTATGGGTTATCAGTTTAGTAATGATATAAATGAAAGTTTCTTTACGTTAGAGCATTATTTTGGCTGGCCTAGTTCCACGATAGGCGCCATCATGACTAGTTTAGATTTGGGGTTGTGACAGCTCACCGTGAAGTCTCTAAATGCAAGTCAACTGTGTGCGCCGGGCTGATAACCAGATGCACCTGCCTCAGATTCGGCACATTCAAGTGCAGAAGTGTAGCGTGAACATATAATCAACATGTATCCAATAAGTATCTAGTCTAACCTCGAAGAAGTAGTTACGAGTGGTCGACTTCGACATTTACAAATGGTCAAAAACATAATAATACAGAGTTCAAATTAAGAAGTAAATATACAATAATAATAGAACTCAACAAGAAGGAAGTAAACAAGCCTTCTTCCAAGTAAGAAACCAAAATCATTTCTCTCATCTATTCTTTTCACCTTCCAAGTCCGTGAAACATTATTAAATATAAAAGGAAATTCCGGTATCACTATGCACGAGTTATGACGAGGACGTACGACCCGATCCAAATATAAATAGTAACATAATGTGCACTGCCGAGGGTCGAATGGACCAAACCATGTAATATATCAATAAATCCTGCCGAGGCGAACGACCCACTGCCATGAGAGTAGTGGAGTTTTACTCTGCTCGCGGAATATGTTTGCGAAGTGGTCGAACATAGATGTTCTTAATTAATCATCATATTTCTCAATATCTTTTTTTTGAAATAGGAAATTCAACTTGGATCCTTACATTATTGAAATTCTCATCCTCCACTTTAAAACCAACAAGTAGTAGGCATAATGACAAACGATATCAACAAATCATGGTGTAGTCCTAAATCTACCAGGACATAAGCATGAATAGTAGCTACGCACGGACTCTCGTCACATCGAGCGTGCGCAGCCCCAATAAATAGACACACATTATGATTTAAGTGCACCTAATGGGTAAATTCCCTCTTTTAAGGTTATCAAAGAGACTTACCTCTTCTCAAAGCCCACTTCCAAATTCAAGAACGTGATCAAACCTCCAAATTTTGTGCCAAACGACTTGAAACTATTCAAACATTATATATATATTAATCCATTTATTCTCAATAGCTCATATTCCCACTATTAAAGTGATTAACCAACCCTAAATGCAAGATTCCTAAAATTCACCCCTGGCCCACGTGCCCGGATTCCAGAAATGTTTTGAAGAAACTTGTTACACATAACCTTGGGAACACACACACACACACACACACACACACACATATATATATATATATATATATATATATATATATATATATATATATATATATATATATGATTTTTACTAAGATCCATAACCAATATCATGGTCAAATCACATTTTTATCAAAACCCTAGGTTTTCATCTAAACCCTTGATTTTTCACTAACTTCTACATGTTAATCTACCCTTAATCTATGTATTTAACTCATGTTGTATAAAAATTACATACCTCAAAGTGCTAGGTGAAATCTCCCTTACAAAAGCTCCAAAAATCGCCCAAGAGATGAACTGAATTGAAATAATTGGCCTAAGTCCCACATTAAATGAGTTGGAACAGGCCTCTGATGTCGCATTTGCGACACCAGGTGAACAAATACGAGGGTCGCAAATGCGAAAAAGTCCTTGCAAATGCGAAGCCTAGCTCCAACCCTGCAACTGGTGCCAAGAAACACAAGAAATCTGGTGTGCTTTTCATTCCTTCCACATGTCCGAAACTCACCTGAGCCCTCGAGGCTCCACACCAACTACCCACACAAGTCTAATAACCTCATAGAAACTCGCTCGAGCGATCAAAACACGAGAATAACAAACTACGAATCAAACACCTAAACACATGAATTTATTCATGAAATTCAAATCAAATCAACTCGGAATGACACCAAATTTCGCGTGCAAGTCTTAAATGACATTAGGAACTATTCCCAGTCTCAGAATTATGTTATTAGACGCCGAAACACTACTGGTTCATCCAAAACCCGAACTGAACATATGCCCAAGTCCGAAATCATCATACGAACCTATTGGAACTGAAAAATCCCGATTCCGAGATCGATTACAAAAATGTTGACCGAAGTCACACTTCGCCTTTTAAGGCCAACTTAAGGAACCAATTGTTCATATTTCAACTCGAACCTTTCTAAATCTCAAACTAACCATCCCCGTAAGTCATAAAATAGTAAAACCACATACGGGGAGTCTTATTTAGGGGAACGGGGTTCTAGAAGGAAAAACGACCGGTCGAGTCCTTGCACTCTCCACCTCTTAAACAAATGTTCATCCTCAAACGGGTTTAGAATCATACCTGTAGTGCTGAACAAGTGAGGGTATCTTCTCCGCACGTCCTCACCAGACTCCTAAGTCGCCTCCTCGACTGGTTGGCCCCTCCACTGGACCTTCACCACGGGAACCCTCTTGGATCTCAACTGGCCATCCTGCCTATCAACAATGGAAATTGTCTCCTCCTCATAACCGAATCTCTCATCTATCTGAATGGTGTTGAAGTCGAACACAAGTGACAAGTCGACGTGATACTTCCATAGCATAGACACGTGAAAAACCGGATGAACCTCTGACACGCTGGGAGGTAAAGCAAGCTCATAAGCAATCTCCACAACCCGCCTCAACACCTCAAATGGTCATATAAACCTCGGGCTCAACTTTCCCTTCTTCCAAAATCTTATAATGCCCTTCATCCGCGAGACTTTCAAGAGAACCTTCTCGCCTACCATAAATGATACATCAAGCGCCTTCTGATCCGAGTAACTCTTCTGTCTAGACCGTGCTCTACGAAGTCGCTCCTGAATCAACTTTACCTTTTCCAAGGCATCCATCACTAAATCGGTACCATATAACATAGCCTCGCCGGGCTCAAACCACCCAATGAGAGAATGCATCACCGACCATATAAAGCCTCAAATAAAGCCATATCGATGTTAGACTGATAACTATTGTTGTAAGCAAACTCGACCAAAGGCAAAAATTGATCCCACTGTCCCCCAAAGTCAATCACACATGCTCTGAGCATGTCCTCCAAGGTCTAAACTGTCCACTATGACGTCCCTTCGATCTAGTGGATAAAACACAGTGCTAAGATCTACATGGGTCCCCAACTCGCCTTGTACTGCTCTCCAGAAATGCAAAGTGAACCGAGGGCCTCTATCTGATATGATGGAAATAGGCACACCCTGGAACCGAACTATCTCCCGAATATCTGGGAAAATCTCTCTGAAATATAAGTAGTTTCAACTGGAATGAAGTGCGCGGACTTGGTCAACCTGTCAACAACGACCCAAACTGCATCAAACTTTCGCAAGGTCTACAACAACCCAACTATGAAGTCCATAGTGATGCGCTCCCACTTCCACTAAGGTATAGTCATCTGCTGGAGTAGGCCTCCTCGCCTCTAGTGATCATACTTAACTTGCTGTCAATTTATGTATCTAGCTACATATTCAACTATGTCTTTCTTCATCAGCCGCCACAAATAATGCTGCCTCAGGTCACGATACATCTTCATAGCACCTGGATGAATGGAATACCGAGAACTGTGTACCTCCTCTAGAATCCTCTCCCTCAAGCTATCAACATTAGGAATACATAGACAACTGTGGAGTCGTAGGAAACCATCCTCGCCAATAGAAACCTCCTTGGCACTACTCTGTAGTACCGCCTATCTAAGAATTGCCAAGTGCAAATCATCAAACTATCTAGCCTTGGTATGTTCCTATAGTAAAAACGCGCAACAACACATGCAAGAACTCGACTAGGCTCTGAAATATCCAATCTCACAAGTCTGTTAGCCAAGGACTGAATGTCCAAAGCTAGGGGCCATTCCTCTACTGAAATTAATGCCAAGCTAACCATACTGTCTACCTTCCTGCTCAAGGCATTCGCAACTACATTCGCCTTGCCTAAGTGATAAAGAATGGTGATGTCATAATCTTTCAGTAACTCAAGCCATATGTGCTGCCTCAAATTGAGATCCTTTTGCTTGAGCAAATGTTGCAAGCTGCGGTGATCAGTGTAAACCTCACAAGACACCCCGTATAGATAATGCCTCCAAATCTTAAGAGCATGAACAATCACGGCCAACTCCAAATCGCGCACATGATAATTATTCCCATGGGGCTTCAGCTGACGTGAAGCATATGCAATAACCCACCCCTCCTACATCAATACACAACCAAAGCCAACGCGTGAAGCATCGCAATATGTTAAGGCACCTCATGAACTAGTGTTATACCTCATGAGTGTGATAGTAAGGTATATGAAATATGTTAAAAGTGATTAGTATTTTAGTGAAATGAAATCCATAAATTAGTTATGTGTGTAACTGATTAAGTGGGAAAGTGCAGTGGATGTACATAAATTATTCAAAGTTGTTTGATTATTATGATTATTAAACGTTATAAGTATATTATTATTTTTTGATAAGTTTTAGTTAAACACCTGATAGGACAAAATTTTTAACTAATATTTTGTATATTGTAACAAAAGAAATATCTTACTCATAAGAAAGATATGTTTTTTCTTTTAGAATTTATTTTCTCATAATAAAAGTTATTTTTCACGACCCCAAATCCTAACCGGCCATGATGGCGCCTATTGTGGTACTAGGCTAGCCGACTACCGCGTGTTCACAATTTCTTTTGAAAATTCCATTTATGTTTCAGGAAATTCATAGCAATATACAAAAAGTTTACTTAACATAATAGGCAAGTTTTACATGTACAGTACTGCCATCCCCAAAACCCGGAGCCAACATGTCATGAGCATCTATTAAAATAAGACAAACTGAAGTATTATGATACAAAACTCTGAATCAAAGCTAAAATACAACTGGAAGGGGAAGCAGATATGCTGCGAGCTCTGAACAACAACCTCTATATCCCCACGATCTGGCTCCGCTGCGATATATATATAAGCTAATTCTCGATCTCTGCTCCTAAATCTGCACATAGAGGTGCAGGGAGTAATGTGAGTACGCCAACTCAGTAGTATTGGAAATAAATCAAGTCTAAGTAGCAAGGAATCACATAAAAATCCATGTCATCAAGTCACAATATACACAACCTTACTTTCCAATAGTATACATAGATATACGAAATCATCATGCCTTAGAAACCAACTTCATAAAAGTCCTTAAAACATTACACAATTTTAACAACTTTAAAACAAAGATATGGTATGCAAATGAATGTAGTAAAATCATAAGTAGCCCCTCGGGCAAGAACATGTTTCATAATCAGCCCCCCCGGGCATCCCTCACAATCCCTCAGCACCTCACAATCACTCAGTACCTCACAGCCACTCTTGCCTCCCAATCACTCGCACTCGGTGCGCTCACTGGGGGTGTGTACAGACTTCGGAGGGGCTCCTTCAGCCCAAGCACTAATATCACTCAGCACCTCACCATCACTCTTGGGCCTCGGCCACACTCGTTGGAACCACTCGAAAAGCCGCTCGGACGAAGTAGTAGAATGGGGTACTCAACCCGAAAACATCATTTTAATGCTCATGTAGTGTAAATGAGGTTGAGTTTCAAATAAAAACAGTATGCACAATGATGCTCAGTAAAATCATCAATAGGTAGTGAGGAATACAGCAGTAAAACACCCTCAAAGGGTCTATACAGATCGGTACGAGGCCCCAAACACGACTTATAGCCCAAATATTTCACAAATCTTTAGAACATAATTTATCACAAGTTTTTGAGTAAATATGCAACTCATTAGTTGCTGCGGAGAGGACATAGTCCAATCCAATAATTAGTACGCGCCACATCTTCGTCATCCGACATGTGCGTCATTCCAAATTCAGCGAGAAAATAATGCAGTACGGGGTTCTATACCCTCAGGACAAAATTTAAGACCATTACTTACCTCTACCGGGCCGCGACACTAGTCCGCTATGCCTTTTCCCCTCAAATTGGCTCGTGATTTCTCTGAATCTAGCCAATAACCAGTTAGCATCATCAATATATACTCATGGAACACAACCCAATCGAAAATCATCAAATTTTAACAAACTTTCGAAATTCGGTAGAACCCGAGCCCCGGGCCCATGTCTCGGAATCCGAAAATTTTTACATCATTAGAACCCTTGTCCTTCCACGATTCTATACATACCAAGAACACTAAAATCGGACCACAATTTCCCACTCAAATCCTTAAAAGGAAAATAATTTCTCATGGACCCTTCTTCCCCAACTTAGCCAAATTTCCAGAATTTTTTTGTGGTTTAATTACTCAAGAATTGACATAGAAACGTTTTATGAAGTCGAAATTCTTACCTCCATTGATTTCCCTTGACTTCCCTTCGAGTTCCTCTCAAAAGCTCTCAATTTCGCATGCAACAATGGGGGAAATGAAGACCAAATTCGCACCCTAGCCTTTTTTAAACATTCTGCCCAGAAAAATAAATTCATTCTTCGCGAACGCGTCACTATGACCGCATTCAGATAGAACAATTTACAACAGGCCCAAAATTAACACTATGTGGACGCGACACCCATCATGCGAACCGAAGCACAGACTCCCCATGCCTTCGCGAGCGCCACCCTGACACGCGAACGCATAGGCCAACACACCTGGGGGTCCCCAACCCCCCACTCTTCTTTGCGAACGCGTGACCTTGAACGCGAACGCGTTGACCAGCACATTCAGACCTATGCGTTCGCATTATTTTCTTCGCAAACGCGAAGAACAAAAACTCATCTCCCCCAAACAACTCTTTGCGAACGCGGCTTCCCACCCGCGAACGCGAAGAACAAAAGCCTATGCAACAAAACCAGAAAATCTGCCAAGTTCCAAACTCAAAAATCGGTCAATTAATCATTTGAAACACACCTGAGGCCCTCAGGACCTCAACCAAACATACCAACATATCCCATAACATCATCTGAACTTAGTCGAGCCTTCGAAACATGGAATATTAGATGAATACTCTATAAACTAGGAGGCATAGCAAGCCTATAAGCCTCCTCCCCAACCCTCTGAAATACCTCAAATGGCCTAATGAACCAGGGACTCAGCTTCCCTGACTTCCTAAATCTCAAAACACCTTTCATGGGCGACACCTTCAGCAACACCTTATCCCCAACTATGAAAGACACATCTCAGACCTTCCGGTCCGCATAACTCTTCTGCCTAGACTGCGCTGTGCGAAGCCGTTCCTGAATCAACTTTGCCTTACTCAAAGCATCTTGACCAAGTCTGTGCCCAATAGCCTAGCCTCGCCCAGCGCAAACAAACCAACCGGAGATCTACACCTCCTACCATACAAAGCCTCATACCGAGCCATCTGAATACTTGACTGATAGCTGTTATTATATGCAAACTCCGCTAGTGGCATACATTGATCCCACGAATCACCAAAGTCAATCACACAAGCACGCAACATGTCCTCCAAAATCTTAATGGTATGCTCCGACTACTCGTCGGTCTGAGAATGAAACGTTGGGCTCAACTCAACCTGAGTACCCAACTCTCTCTGCACGGCTCTTCAACACTGAGACGTGAACTGAGTGCCTCTGTCGGAAATGATAGACATTGGAACCACATGCAAACGGAAAATCTCCCTGATATAAATCTCAGCTAACCTCTCCGATGAATATGTAGTACCAATAGGAATGAAGTGTGCGGACTTGGTCAGCCGATCCACAATAACCCATATAGCATAAAACCTTCTCGAATTCCGTGGGGGTCTAACTATGAAGTCCATGGTGATCCGCTCCCACTTCCACTCCGGAATATCAAACCTCTGACGCAATCTACCAGGTCTCTGGTGCTCATATTTGACCAGCTAACAGTTGAGACACCAAGCTACAAACTCCACAACATCTTTCTTCATTCTCCTCCACCAATAATGTTGCCTCAAATCCTGATACATCTTCGCGGCACCCGGATAGATGGAATATCGCGAACTGTGAGCCTCTGCTAGAACCAAATCTCGAAGTCCATCTACATTGGGCACGTAAATCTGGTGTTACATCCTCATGACCCATCATCACCAATAACCACATCTATGGCATCACCGCGGCGGACCCGGGCTTGAAGAACAATCAAATGTGGATCATCATACTGGCGTGCTCTAATCTGATCATAGAGAGAAGACCTGGAGGCTAAACAAGCCAAAACCCGCGGGGGCTCTAACAGATCCAATCTCACCAAATGACCCGCTAAGGCCTGAACATCAAGAGCTAATGGACGCTCTGCTACTGGAAGGTAAGCTAAACTCCCCAAACTCTCTGCTATGTGACTCAAGGCATCGGCCACTACATTGGCCTTCCCCGGATGATATAAGATAGTGAGATCATAATCCTTGAGGAGCTCTAACCATCTCCTCTGACGCAAATTCAAGTCCTTCTGCCTCAACAAATATTGCAAACTGCGATGATCAGTGAAAATCTCACGCTGCACTCCATACAAATAATGCCGCCAAATCTTCAAGGCATGGACAATGGCAGCTAACTCAAGATCGTGCACTGGATGATTCTTCTCGTACACCTTCAACTGTCTGGACGCGTAGGAAATCACCCTATTGTTCTGTATCAATACCGCTCCCAAGCTAACTCTAGAAGCATCACAATAAACTGTGTAAGAACCCGAACCAGCAGGCAAAACTAATACTGGATCTGTAGTCAATGCTGACTTGAGCTACTGAAAGCTCTCCTCACACTCATTAGACCATCTGAATAGGGCACCTTTCTGGGTCAATCTGGTGAAAGGCGAAGCAATCGAAGAGAATCCCTCCACAAAGCGACGGTAATATCCAACCAAACCAAGGAAACTCCTAATCTCTGTAACTGAGGACGGTCTGGGCCAACTCTGCATCGCCTCTATCTTCTTCAGATCAACCTGAATCCCCACACTAGACACCACATGCCCCAAGAAAGCTACCGATCCCAGCCAAAACTCACACTTGGAGAATTTCGCATAAAGTTTCTCCTCCCTCAATCTCTGCAACACAACTCTCAAATGTTGAGCATGCTCTTCCTGGCTATGAGAATAAACCAGGATGTCATAGATGAATACAATGATGAAGGAATCAAGATAAGGCTGAAACACATTGTTCGTCAATTGCATGAACGCAGTTGGGGCATTGGTCAGCCCAAACGACATACCAAGAACTCATAATAACCATACCTGGTCCTAAAAGCGGTCTTCGAAATATAAGAATCCCGAATCCTCCAATGATGGTACCCAGATCTCAAATCAATCTTGGAAAACAGTCTGTCTCCCTGAAGCTGGTCAAATAAATCATCAATACGGGTCAATGGATAAACGGTTCTTCACCGTAACCCTGTTCAACTAGCGATAGTTAATACACATATGCGTGGACGCATCCTTCTTCTTAAGGAACAACACTGGTGCACCCCAAGGTGACACACTAGGCCGAATGAACCCCTTATCCAGGAGCTCCCGAAGCTTCTCCTTCAATTCCTTTAGCTCCGCTGGTGCTATACGATATGGTGGAATAGAAATAGGCTGAGTGTCTGGCACCAGGTCAATACCAAAATCAATATCCTTGTCGGGTGGCATGCCTGGCAGGTCTGCAGGAAACACGTCCGAAAAATCACGGACCACAGGGACTGAATCAATAGCGCGAGTCTCACCACTGACATCCCTCACAAAGGCCAAATAAGATAAACACCCATTCTCAACCATGCGCCGAGCCTTCAGGTAAGAAATCACCATGCTAGGCATATACTCGGAAGAACCTCTCCACTCAACCCTCGGACACCCCGGCATAGCTAAGCTCACGGTGTTAGCGTGACAATCAAGAACAACATGGCACAGAGATAACCAATCCTTGCCCAATATCACGAAAAAAATCGACCATGCTGAGTAACAGTAGGTCCACTCGGGTCTCCAGACCCCTAATAGATATAGTGCACGACCGATACACACGGTCCACAACTACATTATCGCCCACCGGAGTTGACACATGAATTGAGGTGACTAGAGACTCCCGGGGCACATCCAGAAAATCGGTAAAATATGAAGAAACATAGGAATATGTGGAACCAGGGTCAAATAAAGCCAAGGAATCACGGCAACAGACTAGAACAATACCTGCAATCACAGCATCTGAAGCCATAGCATCCGTCCTGGCTGGAAATGCATACATATGAGCCTGTCTAGGGCGGCCTTTGGCTGACTGACCACCACCCCGTGCTGACTGGGCAGGTAGTGAAGTGACTGGAGCTGAAGTCGAGGGCTGGCGCCTCTGCTGAGAAGATCCACCGGAACGGCGGGGACACTGCCTCCACCCGTGCCCGAACTCTCCACACTCAAAACAATTACTCGGAGCTGGAGGCGGGGACTGATAGAAACCCCTATCACCTGTACGACCACTGGAAGACTCCTTTATAGATGAACCCTGAACTGGAGGTGCTCGAGCTGCACTCTGAGCTGGGAGGGCACCAAATGAAGTATGGCCCGACTTAGAACCACGGGGACCCTGCCCCGAAGATGCGCCACTATATGCTGGGCAGCCTGGCTGAGGAGGCCTTAATGAACGACCCCTACCCTGATGAATATGTCCCCTGAAGGGAGCACCACTGGAACTGCCCGTACCACGAGGCCTGTTGGCCTCGCTCTCCTCCCTCTCCTGACGGCGAACAGACTCAATATCTCGAGCTATGTCAACAATCTGCTCGAATGAAACACCCGACACTCTCTTTCGTGTCATACACAACCGTAGCTGATAAGAAAGACCATCTATGAACCTCCTCCCCCTCTCCCTATCAGTAGGGATAATCTCACAAGCATACCTAGCCAACTCGAAAAATCTCATCTCGTAATGAGTGACTGATAGCTCTCCCTAGCGCAGCTGCTCAAACTGCCTATGCTGCTCCTCACTCTAGGATTGAGGAACATACTTCTCCAAAAAGATCTCAGAGAACTACTGCCAAGTAAGAGGTGCTGTACCAACCGGTCTTAGACTCTCAAAAGACTCCCACCAGGTAAAGGCAGCACCCGTAAACTGAAAGGTAACAAACGAGATCCCACTGGTCTCCAAAATACCCCTGGTGCGTAGTATCCTTTGGAACCTATCTAGAAATCCCTGGGCATCCTCTCCCTCTGTACCGCTGAAAGTAGGAGGCCGAAGTCTGTTGAATCTCTCCAACCTGCACTGCTCGTCCTCAGGCATAGCAGAGACCACATATTCCTGAACCGGAGCAGCTGGCTGAGTTGGGGCTGCTCCCAGTGCCTCAATACACTGTGCAGCTTGATCAGGTGCTCGGGCAGCTGGAGTCTGATTGCCTCCCCCGGCCTAAGCTGTGGTGGCAGAAAAAGACATGGCAACGGCATGAGCTAATCCGGTGCATACTGACAATATTTGAGACAGGGCCTCCTGAAGACCCGGAATAACCATATGCATTACTGGTGCCTGAGCCTGTCCCGCTGGGATACCATCGGTGGGAACCTAATCATGATCTGTAGGGGGATCCTAAGGTACTACCCCGGCTGCTGCGCGGGCTGTCCCCCTACCTCTACCACGGCCTCGACCGCAGCCTCGACCTCTTGCTCGTCTAGCTGGTGACTGGCCACCCTGATCAGTATGACGTGTCCTCACCATCTGTGAGAGAATGAAACAACATAAGTTCAGATTTCAAGAATCAATGGATCAACATGAAAGAGTTCAAGAAAGATAGAAGGTTTCCTAAAAGTTTGGCAGCCTCTCGAAGATAAGTACAGACGTCTCCGTACCGATCCGCAAGACACTACTAAACCTGCTCATGACCGTTGAGTCCTATGTAACCTAGGGCTCTGATACCAAACTGTCACGACCCCAAATCCTAATCGGCCGTGATGGAGCCTATCGTGGAACTAGGCTGCCCAACTACCGAGTGTTCACATTTTCTTTTTAAAATCTCATTCTCGTTTCAAGCATTTCATATCAATATAGAGAAAATTTACTTAACATAATAGGCAAATTTTATCTACAGTACTGGCATCCCCAAAATCGGGAGCCAACATGTCATGAGCATCTAGTAAAATAAGACAAAATAAAGTATTATGATACAAAACTCCGAATCAAAACTAAATACAACAGGAAGGGAAAATATGGATGTTGCGAACACTGAACAACTACCTCTATATCCCCACGATCTGGCTCCGCTACGATATATATATATATATATACACACACACACACACGCTAATGCTCGATATCCGCTCCTCTATCTATACATAGAGGTGCAGGGAGTAATGTGAGTACGCCAACCCAGCAGTAATTGAAATAAATCAAGTCTAAGTAGAAAAGGAATCACATAAAAATCAATGTCATCAAGTCACAATATACACAACCTTACTTTCCTGCGATCACGGCAACAGACTGAAACAATACCTGCAATCACGGCATCTGAGGCCATAGCATCCGGCCTGACCCCCCCCCCCCCCCTGCTCGACCTCTCCCTCTAGGGCGGCCTCTAGCTGACTGACTGCCACCCTAGCTGACTGGGCGGGTGGTGAAGTGACTGGAGCTGAAGTCGAGGGTTGGCCCCTCTGCTGAGAAGATCCACCGGAACGGCGGTGAAACCGCCTCCACCCTTCCCGAACTCTTCACACTCAAAACAACTACCCGAAGCTAGAGGCGGGGACTGATAGAAACCCCTAGCACCTGCACGACCACTGGAAGACTCCAGGGTAGATGAACCCTGAAATGGAGGTGCTCGAGTTGCACTCTGAGCTGGGAGGGCACCAAATGAAGTATGGCCTGACTGAAAACCACGGGGACCCTGCCCCGAAGATGCACCACTATAAGATGGGCGGCCTGACTGAGGTGGCCTTAATGAACGGCCCCTACCCTGCTGAAACTGTCCCCTGAAGGGAGCACTACTAGAACTTCCCGAACCACGAGGCCTGTTGGCCTCCCTCTCCTCCCGCTCCTGGCGGCGAACCGACTCAATGTCTCGAACTATGTCAACAACCTGCTCGAATGAAGCACCCAATACTATCTCTCGAGTCATAAACAACCGAAGCTGATAAGAAAGACCACCAACGAACCTCCTCACCTCTCCCTAGCAGTAGAGATAATCTCAGAAGCATGCCTAGCCAACTCAGAAAATCTCTTCTCATTTTGAGTGATGAATAACTCTCCCTGGTGCAGCTGCTCAAACTGCCTACGCTGCTACTCTCTGTGTGACTGAGGAACATACTTCTCCAAAAATATCATGGAGAACTGCTTCCAGGTAAGAGGTGCTGAACCAACCGGCCTATGCCTCTCGATAGACTACCACCAAGTAAAGGCAACACCCGCAAACTGAAAGGTAACAAACGAGACCCCAGTAGTCTCCAGAATACCCGCGGTGCGCAGTATCCTCTGGCACCTATCTAGAAATCCTTGGTCATCCTTTCCCTCTATACCGCTGAAAATAGGAGGCTAAAGTCTGTTGAATCTCTCCAACCTGCGCTGCTCGTCTGGGACCACATAATCCTGAACCGGAGCAGCAGGCTAAGCTGGGGCTGCTCCTGGTGCCTTATTACCCTGTGCAGCCTGCTCAGGTGCCCCGGCACCTGGAGTCTGATTGCCTCTCCCGGCCTGAGCTGTGGTGATAGAAGAAGACATGTTAACGGCCTAAGACAAATCGGTGCATACCGATAATATCTCAGACAGGGCCTCCTGAAGACCCGGAATAACCATAGGCACTGCTGGTTCTTGAGCCTATCCCGCTGGGATACCATCGGCGGGAACCTGTTCATGATCGGTAGGGGGATCCTGAGGTACTGCCCCGACTGTTGCGCGGGCTGGCCCTCTTACCTCTACCACGGCCTCAACCGCGGCCTCGATCTCTCGATGTTCTAGCCGATGACTGGTCACCCTCATCGGTATGGCGTGTCCTCACCATCTGTGAGAGAATGAAACAATATAAGTTCATATTTCAAGAATCAATAGATCAGCATGAAAGAGTTCAAGAAACATAGAATGTTTCCTAAAAGTTCGGCAGGCTCTCGAAGATAAGTATAGACATCTTCGTATCGATCATCAAGATTCTACTAAAACTGCTCATGACCGTTGAGTCCTATGTAACCTAGGGCTCTGATACCAAATTGTCACGACCCCAAATCCTAACCGGCCGTGATGGAGCCTATCGTGGTACTAGGCTAGCCGACTACCGCGTGTTCACAATTTCTTTTGAAAATTCCATTTAAGTTTCAGGCAATTCATAACAATATACAGAATGTTTACTTAACATAATAGGCAAGTTATATATGTACAGTACTGCCATCCCCAAAACCCGAAGCCAACATGTCATGAGCATCTAGTGAAATAAGCCAAAATAAAGTATTATGATACAAAACTCCGAATCAAAGCTAAAATACAACAGGAAGGGGAAGCAGAGATGCCACAAACACTGAACAGCTACTTCTATATCCCCACGATCCGGCTCCACTTCGATATATATATAAGCTAATGCTCGATCTCTGCTCCTAAATATGCACACAGAGGGGCAGGGAGTAATGTGAGTATGCCAACTCAGTAGTAATGGAAATAAATCAAGTCTAAGTAGCAAGGAATCACATAAAAATCCATGTTATCAAGTCACAATATACACAACTTTACTTTCTAATAGTATACATTGATATACGAAATCATCATGCCTTGGAAATCAACTTCATAAAAGTCCTTAAAACATTGCACATTTTTAACAACTTTAAAACAAAGATTTTGTATGCAAATGAATGTAGTAAAATGATAAGTAGCCCCTCGGGAAAAAACATATTTCATAATCAGCCCCTCGGGCATGCCTCACAATCCCTCAGCACCTCACAATAACTCAGCACCTCACAATAACTCATGCCTCCCAATCGCTCGCACTCGGTGTGCTCACTGGGGGTGTGTACAAACATCGGAGAGGCTCCTTCAGCCCAAGTGCTAATATCACTCAGCACAACACCATCACTCTTGGCCCTCGGCCACACTCAGTGGAACCACTCGAAAAGCCCCTCGGGCGAAGTAGTAGAACAGGGTACTCGACCCGAAAAAATCATTTTAATGCTCATGTAGTGTAAATCCGGCTGAGTTTCAAATAAAAACAGTATGCACAATGATGCTGAGTAAAATCATCAACAGGTAGTGAGGAAAACAACAGTATAACACCCTCAAAGGGTCTAAACAGATCGGCATGAGGCCCCAAACACGGCTTATAGCCCAAATATTTCACAAATCTTTAGAACATAATTCATCACTAGTTTTTGAGTAAATATGCAACTCATTAGTTGTCGCGGAGAGGACCTAGTCCAATCCAAAAATTAGTACGCGCCACATATTCGTCATCCGACATGTGCGCCATTCCAAATTCAGTGAGAAAATAATGCAGTTCGGGGTTCCATACGCTCAGGAAAAAATTTAAGACCATTACTTACCTCTACCGGGCTGCGACACTAGTCCGCTATGCCTTTGCCCCTAAAATTGGCTCCTGATTGCTCCGAATCTAGCCAAAAACCAGTTAAAATCATCAATATATACTCATGGAACACAACCCAAACGAAAATCATCATATTTTAACAAAATCTCGAAATTCGGCCAAACCCGATCCCTTGGCCCACGTGTTGAAATCCAAAAAAATTTACATCATTAGAACGAACGTCCTCCCACGATTCTATACATACCAAGAGCACTAAAATCGGACCAGAATTGCCCACTCAAATCCTTAAAAGAAAAATAATTTCTCATGGACCCTTCTTCCCCAACTTAGCTAAATTTCCAAAAATATTTTGTGGTTTAATTACTCAGGAATTGACATAGAAACGTTTTATGAAGTCGAAATTCTTACCTCCACTGATTTCCCTCGACTTCCCTTCGAGTTCCTCTCAAAATCACTCAATTTCGCATGCAACAATGGGGGAAATGAAGACCAAATTCGCACCCCAGCCCTTTTTAAACATTCTGCCCAGCAAAATAAATTCCTTCTTCCCGAACGCGTCACTATGACCGCGTTCGCATAGAAAAATATCCAACAGGCCCAAAATTAACACTATGCGGACGCGACACCCACCATGCGAACGCAAATCACAGCCTCCCCATGCCTTCGCGAAGGGGACCCTGACACGCGAACGCATAGGCCAACACACCTGGGGGTCCCCAACCCCCCACTCTTCTTTGGGAACGCGTGACCTTGAATGCGAACGTGTTGACCAGCACACTCAGACCTCTACGTTTGCATCCTTATCTTCGCGAACGCGAAGAACAAAAACTATGCTCCCCCAAACAACTCTTTAGAAAATTCAGCCTCCCACCCGCGAACGCGAAGAACAAACGCCTCTGCAATAAAACCAGAAAATCTGCCAAGTTCCAAACTCAAAAATCGATCCATTAATCATCGGAAACACACCTGAGGCCCTCGGGACCTCAACCAAACATACCAACATATCCTATAACATCATTCAAACTCAGTCGAGCCTTCGAAACACCAAAAACAACATGAAAACACAAAATTTACATCAAATTCAAGCCTAAGAACTTTGAAACTTCTAAATTTCGCCAACTACGCCGAAACCAATCAAAACACCTCCGATTCACCTGAAATTTTGCAAACATATCCAAAATGACATTACGAACCTGTTCCAACTTACGGAATTCCATTCCGACCTCGATAGTCTAATTTCCACTGCCGACTAGAAATCACAAATAACTAACTTTCGCCAATTCAAGCCTAATTCTACACCGGACATCAGAAAAATATTCCGAACACACTCCTAAGTCCCAAATAACCTAACGAAGCTATTCGAGCCATAAAATTTGCTTTCCGAGATCATTTAACAATAAGTCAATTCTCAATTGACTTTCACAACTATTAGGCTACTTTTAAAGGCTAAATGCCTAAACTCTCATTGTAACCACTCCGGAACCAAACCAACTGACCCAATACATCAAAAATAAGATAGTGATACATGAAAAATGCAGAAATAGGGGAAATGGGGTAAATCTCACAGAACGACCGGTCGGGTCGTTACATTATCTTTACCGATTTTGAGAATTAATAGTTCAAAATTTTATACTCTTGATATTTGGATGGAAAATTATAATTTTACAACATATATTTTCTAGATGTCATAATATTTATGATATATTAACATAGTTTAAATTTATAAAGCACTTATAATTGAAATATGATGAATTGATTATTAAACGAATTAGATAAACTAATAGGAAAATATAGAATTTTGAAAATATATTTTTGTGCAATATTTAAGTGTGATTTTTGGACAACTATTTGTGGGCATCATCCACGTGAGATATCTATAGTTTCCAGCAAGTTAATACCTATTCATGTGCTTAAGGAGGTGGTGGCTATGTTTGAAGATATATGTTAAGTTTTATGTATCAAAGGGGTCCACGTCAAGAGAAACAAATGACAGTACAGAAAATTTATGCTGTGTTATAAAATAACGATTGTAAAGTAAATAAATCAAAGACAAGTATAGAGAGAGAGAGTGATATATTATTCAACTTTCAAACTGATGTACATAATAAACTGAAAACTCCTCTATTTATAGAAGAAAGGAAGCAGCTGCGGGGCTTTTCAGGAAGCAGCTGCAAGGCTTTTCTCCAGCTGCTTGTAAGGTGTCTACATGAGCTTCTTGAAACCTACATGTTTAATAAGAAGCTGCTACAAATTATTTCATTGAGTTGCTTGCAACTTGCCTGCATGAGCTGCTTGTAGATAACTTCAACAGAGTAATAAATGGATAATCTTCTTCAGGAATACTATCTATAGCGGAGTAATAAGTGGACATCCACAATATAATAATTTCATAACTCTCCCCCTTGGATGTTCATTAAAAATAATGTGCCTCGTTAAAACTTTACTAGGAAAAACCCCGCTGGAAAAAAGTCCTAGTGAAGGAAAAAGAGTAGACATATTTAGTAATACGCATTGCTAGGTGCCTCATTAAAAACATTATAAGGAAAACCCTGTGGGAAAAAAATCTTAGTAAGGAAAATAGAGTGCATCGGTATTTTACTCCCCCTGATGAAAACCTTGTTTCAAATATTTGAGTCTCCGCATTCCAATCTTGTATACCATCTTCTCAAAAGTTGAAGTTGGCAAAGATTTAGTGAATAAATCTGTTGGATTGTCACTTGAACGGATTTGTTGCATATCAATGTCACCATTTTTCTGAAGATCGTGTGTGTAGAATAATTTTGGTGAAATGTGCTTTGTTCTATCACCTTTTATAAATCCTCCTTTCAATTGAGCTATGCATGCAGCATTGTCTTCGTATAAAATTGTGGGTCTTTTCTCACATTCCAAACCATATTTTTTTCGAATAAAATATATTTATTGATCTCAACCATACGCATTCCCTACTTGGTTCATGAATAGCTATTATCTCAGCATGATTTGAAGAAGTAGCAACAATAGATTGCTTTGTGGAGTGCCATGATATGGCAGTACCTCCATAAGCAAATATCTACCCAGATTGAGATCGAGCTTTATGGGGATTAGATAAATAATCTGCATCTGCATAACCAACAAGATCTGCACTATCTTTGTTAGCATAAAACAAACCCATATCAAGAATTCCCTTTAAATATCGCAATATATGCTTAATCCCGTTCCAATGTCATCGTGTAGGAGAATAACTATATCTTTCTAGTAAATTAATAGAAAATGCTATGTTAGGCCTTGTAGCATTAGAAAGATACATTAATGCACCAATTGCACTGAGATATGGTACTTCGGGACCAAGGAGTTCCTCATTCTTTTCTGGAGGTCGGAACAAATCTTTATTCACTTCAAGTGATCGAAAAAACATTGGTGTACTCAATGGGTGCGCTTTGTCCATGTAAAAGTGTTTTAAGACCCTTTCTGTATAGGCAGATTGATGGATAAATATCCCGTGTGCTAAATGTTCAATTTGTAGTCTTTCCAAGATCTTTCATCTCAAATTCTTTCTTAAGATATTCAATTGCCTTTTGTAGCTCTTCTGGAGTCCCAACAAGATTTATGTCATCAACATAAATAGAAAGTATAATAAATTCTGATGCCATTTTCTTTATAAAAATACATGGACAAATAACATCATTTATATAATCTTCTTTCAGCAAGTATTCACTAAGGCGATTATACAGAATACGCGCAAATTGCTTTAAACCATACAAAGATCTTTGTAATCTAATTGAACACATTTCCCGAGATTTTGAATTTGCTTCGGGAATTTTAAATCCTTCAGGGATTTTCATGTAAATTTCATTATCAGGTGACCCGTACAGATAAGTTGTAACCACATCCATTAGATGTATTTCAAGCCTTTCATGTAAGGCTAAACTGATGAGATATCGAAATGTTATGGCATCCATAACGAGTGAATATGTTTCTTACCTCCACTGATTTCCCTCGACTTCCCTTCGAGTTCATCTCAAAATCTCTCAATTTCGCATGCAACAATGGGGGAAATGAAGACCAAATTCGCACCCCAGCCCTTTTTAAACATTCTGCCCAGCAAAATAAATTCCTTCTTCCCGAACGCGTCACTATGACCGCGTTCTCATAGAAAAATATCCAACAGGCCCAAAATTAACATTATGTGGACGCGACACCCACCATGCGAACGCAAATCACAGCCTCCCCAGGCATTCACGAAGGGTACCCTGACACGCGAACGCATAGGCCAACACACCTGGGGGTCCCCAACCCCCCACTCTTCTTTGCGAACGCGTGACCTTGAATGCGAACGTGTTGACCAGCACACTCAGACCTCTACGTTCGCATCCTTCTCTTCGCGAACGCGAAGAACAAAAACTATGCTCCCCCAAACAACTCTTTAGAAAATTCGGCCTCCCACCCGCGAATGCGAAGAACAAACTCCTCTGCAACAAAACCAGAAAATCTGCCAAGTTCCAAACTCAAAAATCGATCCATTAATCATCTGAAACACACCTGAGGCCCTCGGGACCTCAACAAAACATACCAACATATCCCATAACATCATTCAAACTTAGTCGAGCCTTTGAAACACCAAAAACAACATGAAAACACAAAATTTACATCAAATTCAAGAATAAGAACTTTGAAACTTCTAAATTTCGCCAACTACGCCGAAACCAATCAAAACACCTCCGATTCACCTGAAATTTTGCAAACATATCCAAAATGACATTACGAACCTGTTCCAACTTTCGGAATTCCATTCCGTCCTCGATAGCCTAATTTCCACTGCCGACTGGAAATCGCCAAAAACTAACTTTCGCCAATTCAAGCCTAATTCTACACCGGACATCACAAAAATATTCCGAACACACTCCTAAGTCCCAAATCACCTAACGAAGCTATTCGAGCCATAAAATCTGCATTCCGAGATCAGTTAACAATAAGTCAATTCTCAATTGACTTTCTCAACTATTAGGGTACTTTAAAAGGCTAAATGCCTAAACTCTCATTGTAACCACTCCGGACCCAAACCAACTGACCCAATACATCAAAAATAAGATATCGATACATGACAAATGCAGAAATAGGGGAAATGGGGTAAATCTCACAGAACGACCGGTCGGGTCGTTACATTATCTTTACCGATTTTGAGAATTAATAGTTCAAAAATTTATACTCTTTGTATTTGGATGGAAAATCATAATTTTACAACATATATTTTCTAGATGTCATAATATTTATGATATATTAACATAGTTTAAATTTATAAAGCACTTATAATTGAAATATGATGAATTGATTATTAAACGAATTAGGTAAACTAATTGGAAAATTTAGAATTTTGAAAATATATTTTTGTGCAATATTTAAGTGAGATTTTTTGAAAACTATTTGTGGGCATCATCCACGTGAGATATTGATAGTTGCTAGCAAGTTAATACCGATTCATGTGCTTAAGGAGGTGGTGGTGATGTTTAAAGATATATGTTAAGTTTTATGTATCAAAGGGGTCCACGTCAAGAGAAACAAATGACAGTAAAGAAAATTTATGCGGTGTTATAAAATAACTGGTGTAAAGTAAATAAATCAAAGACAAGTATAGAGAGAGAGAGAGAGTGATATATTATTCAACTTTCAAACTGATGTACATAATAAATTGAAAACTCCTCTATTTATAGAAGAAAGGAAGCAGCTGCGGGGCTTTTCAGGAAGCAGATGCAAGGCTTTTCTTCAGCTGCTTGTAAGTTGTTTGCATGAGCTGCTTGCAACCTACATGTTTAATAAGAAACTGCTACAAATTATTTCATTGAGTTGCTTGCAACTTGCCTGCATCAGCAGCTTGTAGATAAACTTCAACAGAGTACTAAATGGATAATCTTCTTCAGGAAGATTATCTATAGCGGTGTAATAAGTGGACATCCACAATATAATAATTTCATAACACTCCCCCTTGGATGTTCATTAAAAATAATGTGCCTCGTTAAAACATTACTAGGAAAAACCCCGCTGGAAAAAAGTCCTAGTGAAGGAAAAAGAGTAGACATATTTAGTAATACGCATTGCTAGGTGCCTCATCAAAAACCTTATAAGGAAAACCCTGTGGGAAAAAACCCTAGTAAGGAAAAAAGAGTGCATCGGTATTTTACTCCCCCTGATGAAAACCTTGTTTCAAATATTTGAGTCTCCGCATTCCAATCTTGTATACCATCTTCTCAAAAGTTGAAGTTGGCAAAGATTTAGTGAATAAATCTGTTGGATTGTCACTTGAACGGATTTGTTGCATATCAATATCACCATTTTTCTGAAGATCGTGTGTGTAGAATAATTTTGGTGAAATGTGCTTCGTTCTATCACCTTCTACAAATCCTCTTTTCAATTGGGCTATGCATGCAGCATTGTCTTCATATAAAATTGTGCGTCTTTTCTCACATTCCAAACCATATTTTTTTCGAATAAAATATATTATTGATCTCAACCATACGCATTCCCTACTTGGTTCGTGAATAGCTATTATCTGAGCATGATTTAAAGAAGTAGCAACAATAGATTGCTTTGTGGAGAGCCATGATATGGCAGTACCTCCATAAGCAAATACGTACCCAGTTTGAGATCGAGCTTTATGGGGATCAGATAAATAATCTGCATCTGCATAACCAACAAGATTTGCACTATCTTTGTTAGCATAAAACAAACCCATACCAAGAATTCCCTTTAAATATCGCAATATATGCTTAATCCCGTTCAAATGTCATCGTGTAGGAGAATAACTATATCTTTCTAGTAAATTAACAGAAAATGCTATGTTAGGCCTTGTAGCATTAGCAAGATACATTAATGCACCAATTGCACTGAGATATGGTACTTCGGGACCAAGGAGTTCCTTATTCTTTTCTGGAGGTCGGAACAAATCTTTATTCACTTCAATTGATCGAACAAACATTGGTGTACTCAATAGGTGCGCTTTGTCCATGTAAAAGCGTTTTAAGACCCTTTCTGTATAGGCAGGTTGATGGATAAAGATCCTGTGTGCTAAATGTTCAATTTGAATTCCATGACAAACTTTTGTCTTTCCAAGATCTTTCATCTCAACTTCTTTCTTAAGATATTCAATTGGCTTTTGGAGCACTTCTGGAGTTCCAACAAGATTTATGTCATCAACATAAATAGCAAGTATAACAAATTCTGATGCCATTTTCTTTATAAAAATACATGGACAAATAACATCATTTATATAATCTTCTTTCAGCAAGTATTCACTAAGGCTATTATACCACATACGGCCAAATTGCTTTAAACCATACAATGATCTTTGTAATCTGATTGAACACATTTCCCGAGATTTTGAATTTGCTTCGGGAATTTTAAATCCTTCAGGGATTTTTATGTAAATTTCATTATCAAGTGACCTGTACAGATAAGTTGTAACCACATCCATTAGATGTATTTCAAGCCTTTCATGTAAGGCTAAACTGATGAGATATCGAAATGTTATGTCATCCATAACCAGTGAATATGTTTCTTCATAATCGACTCTAGGTCGTTGTGAGAATCCGTGTGCGACAAGGCGAGCCTTGTATCTTTCAACTTCATCTTTATCATTTCTTTCCGCACAAAAATCCATTTATGACCAACTGGCTTTATACCAGCAGGTGTTTGGACTACTGGTCCGAAGACCTCTCTTTTAGTAAGGGACTTCAATTCCGATTGAATTGCTTCTTGCCATTTTGGCCAATCAGATCTTTGTCGACATTCTTCGACAAATCTTGGTTCAAGATCCTCACTATCTTGCATAATGCTTAGTGCAATAGTATATGCAAAAATATTATCCACCACTATTTCAGATCGATTTAATTTAATCCCATCACAAGTAGAACTTATTAAAATTTCTTCACTCACCTGAGTCTCGGGTACATTGATTTCTTAAGGAATTTTAGAACTAATCAGATCTTGGGTCTCTTCAGGAGATCCCTTCATAGTATTATTTTGATCAATTGTCGATTTCCTTTTTCTAGGATTTCGATCCTTAGAACCCAGAGGCCTATCACACTTAGGCGTGTTTTGGGTTTACTAGCTATCAAGCTAGTAGATGGTCCTGCTGGGACATTAATTCGGATAGTCACATTCTCTGCAAGGATATGTGATTTAGTAATTCTTTTCAAATCAGTAAATGCATCTGGCATTTGATTTGCTATATTTTGTAAATGGATGATCTTCTGGACCTCCTGATTACATATATGGGTATGTGGATCAAAATGAGATAATGATGAAACTTTCCACACAATTTCTCTTTTGTTTTCCTTTTTCTCTCCCCCTGATTCTGAGAAATTTATTTCATCAAATCGACAATCTGCAAATCGAGCAGTAAATAAATTCCCTGTCAATGGTTCAAGATAGAGAATAATAGAGGGTGATTCAAACCCAATATATATTCCTAACCTTCTCTTTGGGCCCATCTTACTACGCTGTGGTGGTGCTACTGGCACCTATACAGCGCATCCAAAAATTTGTAGATGGATATTTGGTTCATGACCAAAAAATAGTTGTGATGAAAAATATTTATTATAATGTGTCGGTCTGAGACAAATAAGTGATGCTACAAGCAAAATAGCATGTCCCCAAACAATAGTGGGCAATTTTGTTTTCATAAGTAGTGGTCTTGCTATCAATTGCAGGCGTTTAATAAATGACTCAGCAAGGCTATTTTGAGTATGAACATAAGCTACAAGATGTTCAACTTTTATCCCAATTGATAGAAAATAATCATCAAAAGCTTGAGATGAGAATTCTCTAGCATTATCAAGGCGAATAGCCTTTATAGGATAATCTGGAAAATGTTTCCTTAATCGAATTATTTGGGCTAATAGCTTTGCCAATGCCAGGTTGCGAGATGATAGTAGGCACACATGACACCATCTTGAAGATGCATCTATTAGGACCATAAAATATCTAAAAATCTCACTTGGTGGGTGAATAGGTCCACGTATATTCCTATGTATACGCTCTAAAAAGGCAGGGGATTCCGTGCCAACCTTCATTGGTGATGGTCTAGTTATCATTTTGCCTTGATAACAAACATCACAAGAAAATTCATCATTTGTAAGAATCTTCAGGTTCTTTAGTGGATGCCCACTTGAATTTTCAATAATTCGTCTCATCATTATTGATCCAGGATGGCCTAAACGGCCATGCCAAAGCTCAAAAGTATTTGAATCAGTAAACTTTTGGTTTATGATAGAGTGTGCTTCAACTGCACTGATCTTTGAATAGCATAAGCCAGAAGATAAAGTTGGTAACTTTTCTACAATGCATTTTTGGCCAGAAATATTCTTTGTAATACAAAGATATTCCACGTTCATTTCATCTATTGTCTCAACATGATACCCATTTTGGCGGATATCTATAAAACTCAAAAAGTTTCTTCGAGACTTGGAGGAGCACAATGCATTGTCTATAATAAGTTTTGTTCCCTTAGAGAGAAATATAATGGCTCTTTCGGAACCCTCAATCAAACTTATATTACCATAAATTGTTGAAACATTTTCTTTTTCCTTATGCAAATAAGAAAAGTATTTCTGATTCTTGAATATGGCATGAGTTGTTCCACTATCAACTACACAAATATCTTCATGATTGGTCTTTGATCTAAACATAATTTGAGGATTTTCTATATTCTTCAAAATGACATAAGCAAAATAAACATTATAGTAAATATCATTATCAAAGTATAACTTTTACATAACCATACTAACTAATACAAACAACAGAAATTTAAATTTCTATAGATGCATCAGCGATCACATGACTTGTTTCTCCTTCTAGGAGTGCAAAGTAATCAGCTACATCCAAATGCATGAAGGCAACATTATCTTCAGAAATAAAATTTGCTTCAGCATTTTTCTCTGTCTTCTTTAGGGAGGCTTGATAAAGCTCAACCAGGTGCTTTGGCGTACGACAGGTACGTGACTAGTGCCATTTTCCCCTCATCTATAACACGCATTTCTGCATTTGTTGCTTGCACCGCTTCATGCTTTTGTTCCTTCCTTTTCCACTGCTGGTTGATAGGAGGATTCTTTGGTTCATTATTATTACCATGATTAGATTTTCTTCCCCGACCATGGCCATGACCACGACTGGGGCCATGACTTCTTCCACGCTTAGATTGGTGGAAGTTCGCCTCATTCATTTAAGGGAATGGACAAGAACCAGTTGGTGGGATTTCATGGTTTTTCATTAATAGCCCATTATATTGCTCGGCTACAAGAAGATGTGAGATAAGTTCAGAATACTTTTTGAATCCCATTTCTTGATATTGCTGTTGCGGGAGCATATTCGAGGCATGAAAAGTGGTGAAAGTTTTCTCCAACATATCATGATCAGTAATATTATCACCACATAATTTCAATTGGGAAATAATCCTAAACATAGCAGAATTATACTCACTGATAGATTTAAAATCTTGTAGCCTTAAATGAGTCCAGTCATAACGTGCATGTTGAAGAATGACCATCTTCAGGTGGTCATATCTATCTTTCAAATTATTCCATAGTATGACTGGATCTTTAACAGTGAGATATTTCATTTTCAGGCCTTCATCAAGGTGATGGCGTAGGAATATCATGACTTTGGCACGGTCTTGGTTTGATGCTTGATTTTTTCCCTTGATGGTGTCTGCCAGACCCATCTCATCAAGATGAATTTCAGCATCAAGCACCCAAGACATGTAGCTTTTGCCCGATATATCCAAGGCTACAAATTCAAGTTTAGAAAGATTTGACATTAATTAGAAAAAGAAAGTTCGTACCTTTGATACTTTCAAAGTATTTGCCCGAGATAGCAGAGTCTCGTGCTGATAACATGTTATAAAATAATGACTGTAAAGTAAATAAATCAAAGACAAGTATAGAGAGAGAGAGAGAGTGATATATTATTAAACTTTCAAACTGATGTACATAATGAACTGAAAACTCCTCTATTTATAGAAGAAAGGAAGCAGCTGCGAGGCTTTTCAGGAAGCAGCTGCAAGGCTTTTCTTCAGGTGCTTGTAAGTTGTCTACATGAGCTGCTTGTAACCTGCTTGTTTAATAAGAAACTGCTGCAAATCATTTCATTGAGTTGCTTGCAACCTGCCTATATCAGCTACTTGTAGATAAACTTCAAAAGAGTACTAAATGGATGATCTTCTTCAGAAAGATTTTCTATATCGGAGTAATAAGTGGACATCCATAATATAATAACTTCATAACATGTGGGATCTAGTGATTTTCATTCTTTAGTAGTAGCAACGCCCATTTTTGGTGGGTGCATATAAGGAGGGATATCATCTTATATATGTTACTGTTATATTTTAATAGATGACCATGTTTCATCGATTAAGGAAGTGGATAGGGGAGGATCCCATGTGTAAGAAGGAGGAAGTGATATATATACATATGTATCTTATTTCTTTTTTGGAGATGGAGGGCTTAAGGAATTCATATGCAGTACTTTATATTAGGTAGTGAAAATGTCAGATTATGGAGGAATCACCTTTAATTTGATCTTCTTCTATTCAACACAACATAGCAGTAGCATTCTCTTTCCATTTATAGCAGCAACGCAAAGTATCAACAGATTGATTTAAGGTATGTTAAGGATATCCCTTTTTTTCTTTTGGAATGATACATATGATATAAAGGAAACGAGAAAACTCACAACTTTCATAAATAACTCTATTCATAGAAGTACTAGGGGTCTCAATAAATACGTTATTTGATCAAGTTTATTCTAAAGCATATTGATCTTATTACTTCCTGAGGGATCTTATAGACTTACTTCATTAGGCATTGCATTCATTTATACATGTACATTGACCTATGACCATACGGTATTATATACGTGTATATTATATGTATATGTGATATGGGGAAAGGTTACAACGTTATATATGCAAAACCACCTGATCAGTTGGTATACATTGATGATTTTGCCCATAGAGGTAGAGATGATATGATGGGATACCCTTTGAGGCTTGATGATGTTATGTACATGTAGACCCATGCCTTATATACATTAATACGCATATGTATGACATTATAAATACTTCATGATTTATAAAGCTATCCAGACATACAGGTTGAGTCCTTTACTCTATGTTTCTTTCATGTCCTTTATATACTGACTTACATGCCTTACATACTCGGTACATTATTCGTACTAACGTCCTTTTGTTGTGGGTGATGCATTCATGCATGCAGGTATAGATAATCTGTTTGATAAGCATTCATAGTAGACAAGGTTAGCATTCAACGAAGGATCGGTAAGACTCCACATCATTCGGAGTGCAACCGAGTCTATAAGTCATCGTCTCAGAGTTTTGCTACAGACTTATCAGTAGGCCGGGTCCCTATCCCGAGCACGGTTAGATATCAAATACTCTTAGAGGCTTTGTAGACACAAGTTTATTGTTGATAGTATGTCAAAGGCCTGGACGACCTATTTGTACTCATGTCTTTAGAACGATGGTTCATTGATACAACGTTTGCCCACTTATAGTTATACATTACGAGTTGTGGCGATGTTGACCTATGATAGTTAAAAAACAATGAGTTACAGAGTGGTTCGCTAGGGCCAGCATGACACCGGGTGCCAACTACGCGTCCCCAGGTTTGGGGCATGACACAAGGATTATCAAGAACTCTCATTAATAAGCAAAATTAGACCTATATAAATTGCGTAAGGCATTCGATGTCAAATATAATAACCCAACTAGGTTGGGGTTTAATCCCACAGGGAATAGGTGTGAAAAGGTTACTTGAATATTGTGCAACTTGACTTAAACTGTAATTATACTCTGTTAGTTTGGGAAGGGTTGTGTAATTGTGAATTGTTAAGATAAGCTATTTTGTTAAGAGAATTGATTAATTGGATTATTAAAGTAAGGTTGTGTCCCCGTCAATGGAATGTAATACTATTGGTGTTAATATGATACATTTCTAATGTAAGGTCCTTTGATATGCAAATCGTTCCTAAATGACTACCCAATATTTTCCAATAATTAGGTAGTATTTCCTCTTTATGATTTTCCCAAATATAAGAGTGTTACAATTAAGAAAAACCAATTTATTCAAAGTAGAACCCACTTATTCCTAAGCGATTCTATTAAACAAGGTTTAAAACCTTGAGTTCTTGTTGTTCAATTCTTCAAAACCGTAACCCATTTTTCCAAGTAAAATATAGATTTAAATGGCACTAGTTAATGTTTGCAACCATCAACCATAAATGAAGCATAAGAAATGAATTGAAATCAACCACCCATAATATATATATTCAATAGTAAACCAACTTAGTGTCAACAACCTTAGTATTTAAAGTTAGCTACTCATACTAGAATAAAAGAATAAAGCAATAAATAAAGTCATAAAAGCTTACAAAGAAGACAAAGTCTTGGAATCTCTCTCAAAGAGCTCCAAATTAAGTGGTGTATTAAATTCTCTAAGTGTAGCCTCTTTTTCAGATCAGATGCCCCCACAAACCCTAGTCATTCTATTTATAATGGCTCTAATTCGCGGACAAAATATGAAAAAAATGACCCTTCATATTAATTATGTGACTGCATAATGGGCCGCACAACATATTTACAGCCCGCACATCTTCAACAGCGCCACGATCCGTAGATTTGATCACAAATTTTTTCATATATCCCTCGCATATTGATAATGTCGTCCACATAATAATTTTGCGGCCGCATAGTGTACCGTAATTCATCTTCACTTAAGGTCCTCTTGCATTTGTGCGAAAACTCCGCGTTCCGCAAAAGAGTTTTGGGACCGCATAGTGAATCACATATATGACTTTTTGACACTAGGATGGACTGGTTACATCTGTGATGGGTTTACGGTCTGCACATCACTTATGCCATCGCTGATCTGTCGAATATCTGCCTTTTTCATGGTTTTTGTCATCTTTTTTATGTTCTTGGATCTTCAAGTTCGGTTTCATGCAAAACACCATAACTAGATATGAAATGACTTACAATGCTTTAAAAGATGATCTAAAGTCAATGTAATTAATATCGAGAGTGCCGCATTCCTACGGCACATCAACATCCCCAACTTGAACTCTTGCTTGCCCTCAAGAAACTAAGAAATTACCCTACTATGAACTAATCTACTTCCTTCTGATCCCAAAACAACAATGACTATGGATGGTGCTGACTTTTAGCTAACAATAATGTAACTTCCTTTACTTACCCTTCAACAAAGACAAAGATCGTTTGAATATTCAAATAATTAGTTTGTGAGCTTAGAGCCTCAGAAGAAATGACAGAGTGATATTAATAGAAAGATATGCACTTGCATCCTACTTCAAGAAGCCTAACTTCTGCTAACTCTTGCAATTCATGCGTTCTCACATCAAAGAAAATCCCCAACTAAACAAATAAAATATGTACAACGATTCAATCAAACACTCTTGCACTCAGAAAGTAAGCTAAGTGCTACAAGTATCAGTCCATATGCTTGCCCTTATTTTAACTCATTTCTAGCTTAGGAATAATTGGGACAAGGAATTTTCACAGGTTGTAGTATATGCTTCGGGATGGGTTGGTGTCACGACCCCAGTTCGCCCTCGTGAACATGTCGTGACGGCACCTAGTCTCTATAACTAGGTAAGCCTAGCAATGCGGAATGACAACATAATTTGCGAAATAAATAAATAAAAGAAAGTTGAGCATTGTATATAAATGCCACTTGGCATATACAACCTAAAATAATACAGAAATCTACAACATCACCCCAAAACCCGGAAACTCACGGGAACCACAGGCTAACAGAATATAATACACTGCTCTAACTCCAGAATATCTATACAATTGTAAGGAAGGATAAACTTTTCACAAAACAGCTGGAATAAGATAGAGACTCCTGGTCTGCGGACGCGGCAGATATACCTCGAAGTCTCTGTTGTATCTCTCAACCTCGGGGATAGTGCGCCTGAGTGGAGGTACCTGGATCTGCACATGAAAACATGCGCATGACGGGCATGAGTACACCACAGCGGTACTAAGTAAGTGACAAGCCTAACCTCGGTCGGATAGTGACGAGGAAGGTCAGGGCCCTACTAAGGTCAAACACTATAATAGGAATTTACAGTATGAAAACAGGCGGTAATAATGAGTACAGTAGTGAAATAAGACAGGTCAAACAAGGAAATAACTAAACACAAGAACAGAATAAACCCGGAATATGTACAACATAATAACAATGGTAACAATGAGGATCTCACAGGATACCGTCCTATAGTCCTTTTCTCAACTGTCCGGTGGATCTCCCGGGATACCGTCCCATAGTCCATCATATGTATATCCGAAGGATTTCCCGGGATACCGTCCCGTAGTCCAACTATCAATGTGCAGGAGGATCTCCCGGGATACCGTCCCGTAGTCCAACTATCAATGTGCGGGAGGATCTCCCGGGATACCGTCCCATAGTCCCAAAGAAAATATGCAGGGGGATCTCCCGGGATACCGTCCCGTAGTGCCAAAGTAAATATGCAGGGGGATCTCCCAGGATACCGTCCCGTAGTCCCAAAGTAAATATGCAGAGGGATCTCCAGGGATACCGTCCCATAGTCCCAAAGTAAATACGCAGCCACAACAAGAAGACACTCAGAATTAGAGTGCAAAAATACAAGGCAACAAGTAATTCTAACCTATCATGCTTCAAATAGTACAATTAAAGCAATTTAATCAAATAGGCAATTTAGGGCAGCTAGGCATGATTTTCTCAACTAACATAGGCTATAATTGCAAGTAGAATAAAGCAAGTAAGAAAAGAAACTCAGTCTATATATTTAAAGTAAAATCGAATTTTCAACAATTAGCACAAGTACGCGCTCGTGACCTCACGTACAAGGCATTCAATTACCAAATATCACATCCTAAGGGGAAAGTCCCCCACACAAGGTTAGACAAACCACTTACCTCGAACCGGCTCACAATCAACTTGAAACCACACATTTGCCACGAGCATCCGACTCCAAATGGCCCAAATCTATACAATTCAATGACATATCGTAAATAACACCTCATGCAACTGATTATACTGTTTAATTCAAGCTAAGGCGCGAAATTATATAAAATGACCAAAATGCCCCTCGGGCCCACGACTCGGAATCGGGTAAAAGTCATATTTTCCGGACACCCATTCACTCACGAACACATTTAACCAGAAACAATCGAAATCTGAAGCCAAAAACCCCACAATTTTCCAGAATTTCGGATTTGGGAAAATCTCATTCCTTTTTTCCCCCATTTTTTGATAATTAAACTAATGAAAACAATGGGAATTAATGGTCTAACAATGAATTAGGATTAGGAGATGTTACCTATGATCCTTCTCATTAAACTCCACAGAAAATCGCCACATCTTGAGCTCTCACCCGATTTTTGGAATTATGAACCAAACTCTCGGATTTTTTTAATAAAATACCCAGGAAATCCACACCTACGGACTCGATCACCGCACCTGCGGAAAAAGCATCGCAGGTGCGGAAGTCACTTAAAAAGCACTGGGGCCGCACCTACGATCGTTTGGTCGTGCCTGCGGTCTCGCGCCTACGGAATCCAGGTCGCACCTGCGACCACTGGCCCAAGAATCCCCTATCGCACTTGCGATCAAAGCCATCGTGCCTGCAAGGCCGCACCTGCGGAAAAACCTTCGCAGGTGCGAAGACACCAGATGGTGCCTTGTTTAGTAGCAGCAAAATCCCAAATTTTCACCCGTTAAGCATCCGAAACAACCCCGAGGCCCCCAGGACCTCAACCAAAACAACTAACCAACCTTAACGCCTTATTTGAACTAGGTCGAGCCCTAACAACCCATCTCATAACATCAAAATCATCGATTATGCATAGATTCAAGCCTAGAAACTTAGAAAAATTCAAGAATTCACATCGGGCGCCGAAACATGTCTAAACTTACCCGAATGACCTCAAATTTCGCACACACGTCCCAAATGACATAACGGAACTATTGCAACTTCCGGAATTCCATTCCGACCCTCGGATCAAAAATTCACTATCGGACCGGAAACTCCAAAAATTCAAACTTCGGCATTTCAAGCCTAAATGAGCTACGGACTTCCAAAATACATTCCGAACACGCTCCCAACCCCGAAATCACCTAACGGAGCTAACGGAATCATCAGATTTCCATTCCGAGGCCGTCTTCACATTGCTCCGAATACGGGAAACTTTCCAACACTTAAGCTCTCATTTAGGGACTAAATGTCCCAAAACTCTCTGAAACTCAAAACCGAACGTCCCGGCAGTTCAATTTAGTAGAAATAGACTTGGGGAAAATAGTTAATAGGGGATCGGGGAATTAATTCTTAAGACGACCGACCGAGTCGTCACAGTTGGATGGATATTTTGGAAAATAGTGACAATACCCTCCTTGAACGCTACACAAATTCTTTTTCGAATAGCACACATTGCCCTTGTTGATATCTAATTGCTACTATCAACCAACTTTGCAGTTCATGACCACTCCCTAGCTGCGTGCCATACCACATTTTCTAACCACTCCATCTTCTTCTTTTTTTTCTTTCTCTTTTTTTGAAAAGAGTGAGCATTTCATGGTTTGGGGTAACATGAGGTTTTTTTTTAAGGTATGTTGGCTCTTAACTTAGCTACTTGCTTCATAAGACACAATCTCAAAAAATTACACAAATAAATTCCTCTACTATTTCCCAAATTACACCAACATCCCCAACATAGGCTGAAAGCCTCATTCATAACATTCAAGGAGGGACAATATGAAAAGAGGGAGTAATTTAGCGAGGGACAACTAGGGTAATAAATGCACAAGGGAGTTCAATTTGCAAAAATTTGTTAGAAATCACAAAGATGGCATAGGATCATTTCAACAACCAATTATCAACCAAAGATTTTCATTGAGAAACCAAACGAGAAAGTTCTATACATTACAAGTTGAACACATGATATGTTCACACTAATTCTCACCACTCAAGACGCATGAACTGCTCAAATTGACATAATATAAGCCCGCAAATGAATATAAGGTTATTCAAAGCTTCATCACATGATATTTAAGATTCTAAGTAGGCACAACATCAAAGTACGAGCCTTGATTTCTCAAAAATGACTGTTTATTCACAAAATTTCAAAGGTACAATTTATTCCATAAAAACTTATCACATGCTTGAATCTAGAACAAAAGCACTAACCTAGTCAAAAAGTTTCATTCTACGGCCGTGGTTCTACTATTATACCCATTGAAAAGAAACCGGCAGAGAAAAACCACGGGGATTATTATATACACATCCAGACTGCCAAGACTACAATTTATAAACAAGTTTAAAAAAATTCCTGTCTACCCCACCCCAACATAGAAGCATGCTTAATCCCCAATGCATTGAAAAAGTAAGAGAAAAGCTTAGGGGCTTCCTGGGGCGCACTAAGCGCCTTGAGGGGCTGGACTGTAGGATGTGGTCGTTGGGTCGGGGGCTTACACTGGAAAAAAATTGGTGGATCCTCTTACTAGAAAGTGGTGTCCGGGACCAAAGTAAGGGGCTCCGCAAGCTGCATAGTTTGGTCCTGGACCTAGGAGCTGCCGGCCTCACCCGAAGATGGCTTTGTGATCTTGGTGGTAGCCATGGAAGCCCTATCCTCAAGGGAATGTGCGATGGCTACCTGCAAATATGCCTCCTGATCACCATTTTCCTTTATAGAAATAAAAACCTGCTTGCCTGTAATCATCACCCTCCTTAAAAACTTGCTCCTCATCCGTATCCTCATGAGACCTAATGGATTCTTCATCTAACTGATCATTGGAATGTGCCAGGTGCTGGACCTTGTGAGAATGTAGTACTATTTTCCTCCTCTACTGAGAAAAGTTTTGTGAAATCCAAATCAAGGCTTGGTACTTGGGAGGTACCAGTTCCATGCTCCCCTTCCACCGGGAGAAGGGTTGTCGGGTCAAACTCTAGTGTTTGCATCTTATGCAACTCCAACTTGGGCTTAGCCACATCCTTTTTGAGTTGAGGCATGTCCCTATCTCCACCTCTCTCAACCTTCTCAAGGAGAGCTTCAAATTTTTGGAGTCGATCTTCATATTACAGATGTTTCTTTTGAAGATCACTAACAGAGGTTTGGGGAGGTACCGATGCTTGCCGATGAGATGTGGAAGTTATTTTGTAAGTTGGTATACTTTGGCATTTGCATGTTGTGCCAATTGACCAAGCTTGGAGATAGCAGGCAGTGAAACTAGTGGTATAATAATGGTCGGCCTAAGAGTAGATGTAGAGGTAGCTAGTGCTGAAGAAGTGGCAGGTGCTGACAAGGTGGCAGGTGGTGCTGAAGTGGACGAGGGAGGTGGGAGGATGATTGGTTGCTCTGCCGCCACATTCATTAAAGCATTATTTTGATGTCAATACCTTGAGCAGCATTTACAATGAGGTCTTATATAGGGAGTGGAGGAACCTCTACATCTTCACAAAAAGTATTGATTAGGCATGGAAAGGGAAGAGGAATTTTCTTCTGGTTTACTTGGACCCCAATCTCATGGAATATGAGCTGCCAACATCAATCCTCAAACCCGAGATGATTGGATGTTTGCAGGAATAGACAGAACTTAGCCAATATCAGCTTTCTTGGACGAGATCCCTCTTGTGAATCTTCTAGACCAGTGCAGTCCATATTGGAGTTCTCGTGGCTATGACAAAGGCTATCCAAGCACGTTCATCTTCCTTATTTTATCATTTTTGTGTCATATTATGTCATGCATGGTTCCTAAGTTCCGACATACTAATTTGGGATCATAAGACACTACAACTCCTCTGACTATGACAGAGGTCAAGTACACACGTCACTTCACTTGTTCCTTGGTCATTGATGCAGCATATGTAGCATAAAACTCCCTAACAATTTTCTCATTGTATTCCCCGGAAGCTAAGTGAAGAACTCCCATCCCCTTAGATATTGTCTAGCACATACGGGTAGTGTTCTTTAAGGTCGTTCCTACTCAGCTGCTTTTCATCAATGATCTTTCTTTTTGTCAAGCCATCTTTGTATTTGTTCCAAGAGTCAGTTATACAAAACCTAATATCCTCAACATTCATTCTACGTGTTTCGGCCTGGAGGTCAACTAGTGGTTGTTGCATCTTATTTTGCACTAGTCAAAATAAGATTCAACTTGTAGTTTCTCTGTTTTGATAAAAGAGAGTTGCCACCTAATCTTTAAAGTATACAAGGGTACCTATTTAACTACTAAGTCATATTTTATTGGTTTGGTAATTGGTGAGATCATGGGTAAGGGTTCTTATTTAAGTATGGGGAAGGTATTAGGCACCCCTTACAAATTACTTGAAGTAGCTCCATAGAACTTAGACTAATTTTACGGGATCAGTTATTTGTACTATACTCAATTACTATTAAAGAGTACAAATTACTATACATCTAAGAGAGAGTATAAAATAGGGTGTGACTTAAAAGGAGTGTGAATCATAAAGGAGCTTAAACATATATTGAAAGAGTTTTAAAATATGTAGGTAAAATGGCTTATATTTTAAAAGGCTTATGGAAAGTGGTGAAGGCATGAAAACACTTGGTTTAGGAAATGGGTGTTCATGTAACTCTAAAAGGTGTTTAAGGCTTAAGGCTTGCCTATGTTTCATATAATATATAAACATAAAACAAAGTATGTTGTCTAATATGAGTGTCAGATACATGGAAATAAAAATACGATAAAGCAACAAGGCAGATGATAAAGGTTAATGAAGCAATAAACTAGATTAAATGAGCAATAGACAATAACAAAAAGGAATCAAGGGAAAGAGGACTCGACTCTGGTAATTAGGCCTCAAAAATTCAGCCGTAGCGTAAAAGAATGGCGACGACTGATGTTGGACACTCCAGAAAAATTCAAAAAGGCTGGGAATGGGCATGAGTTTCTTACATAAAGAAAGTCACTAGACAAATGCTCCATATATTCAGCATATTCAACCATGTACGAAATATATAAGTAGACCAATGGAACAAAAATATATTAAAACATCAACACTCAAATACTATGATAAATTATACTAATGTGGTGGTCATACATGGAAAAAAATTTACATTGAAAATCTTTCGCTGTCATTAAACACTAAACACCTAAAGAACCAAAAGGCGTCAACGAATTAAAGGCTTAGGAGGGATTTCTACTCGAGGTCGATGCCCCTTTTGAATCCCCCGACACTTCAAATGTCACGACCCAAACCGGGGGGCTGCGACGGGCACCTGGTACCTTACTCAACCGAGTACCAACATAACATATATTTCTTATCATAATATCATGGGTAAATGTGCCAAAAAGGGTCTTCATAAGATAAATATAATAAAATATAAGTACATACTAGACATAGGATGACCCAACATTATATGGAAACTTATACATGTGACATACGGGCCTATAAGGCTGACATGATTATTTGTAAACTCAAAACATAGGCCGTCAAGGCCATATAAATATCCATATACCTGACATCTGTCTACAAGCCCCTAAGACTACATAATTGTCATATAGGTCGGAACAGGGTCCCGTTATACCAGTCAATACTTGTCCCAATCATACTGACCAAATAGGCAACTCCGGAGAAAATGGAGTACAACAACACCTTCCGGTGAGCTGATAGCCTACTAGGAGGACTGTCAACATGTCTATCGGGGCCGGAGCATCCCCTGGAAAAGGGACGTCAGTACGAATAAAGTACTGAGTATGTAAGGCAGAAAAGCATAAATAAGAACAGTAATGTAAAGAGAGATATATGAGATACAACTTGTAGCATCTGAGTGCCTCTAGGAGATAATGACATGAAATGCGTGATACATATATACACATAATTTTTTAAAAATATCCGACTATGTGGGCATCATCATCATCATATCGTACCTGGTCTCAAAAAGGACTCGGCAAAAACATACCCGGCCATCATAAGGCTCGGTAGAATCGTACTCGGCCACATGGAGCTCAGTAAACACAATTGATCAGTGGTTGCACAATAGGTGTTGTACCCAGCTGACTATAGTGTGGCTGAGTAGAGTAAAGAAGACATATATATAATGCATGATGAACTCTTGGAATCACGCTCTAAACCTTTTGGAGTGACATAAGGTCATTGCACCTTCGATTAACATTATGCACATCATACCATCAATATGAAGTTCACTAGGATTGAAGGATCATACATACTTTCTTAAGATAACTTTATAAGAAAAGAACAACATGGACAACCTTAGTTGATCGGAGTAGATTCGTTATGAAATAGCGTATCGTGTACGTTCGTTTCACTTTATATCATGCCAAAAGAAAGAAGTTCCTTAACATACCTTTGCAATCTTCTCTCCAATCGCCAACAAAGCTCAATATGATCTTCTTATGTCTACAATGAGTAACCCGACTTCGTCGTCATCATATAAGCATTGTAACTCTCATATTTCAAAACCAATATTCTACAAGAAAATGGACAGCACCTCCCCTGTTTTTACTACTTCCCATAGGTTACCAAAAGTCACCAAACAACTTAAACAACAATAATATAATTCACAATAACCTCTCTAATTAGTTCAAAAATCAGTTTGAGCGACAAGATCGATCGGAATCCGCATAACCCATATCACCCCTTATAGACTTCTTACATTAACTTAACAACATCATTAATATGATAATGAAGTAATTCATCAATGATTCTGTCACAACCCCAAAACTTTCCTGGCGGTGATGACGCCTATCGCGATAGTAGGCTAGAAATTCCAATACTTATAACATAAAGAAACTTTTCGTTCAATCATTACTAATCCGATATTTCATAAACATTTCCGTTTAAGCATTTCAAAAAAAACAAGGATATACTAAACATCAATTATAGCTCAAAATCCGGGAGTCACTAGTCATGAGCATCTAAAAGGGAAAATAAAAACCATAATAGTAAGAAGGAGCAAGGCAAGGTTGCGAACGCGTGCAACTAGCTCGGGAATCTACGTGAATCTCTAAGACAGGGAAGACCAAGTCTCACTCTGCCCTGGCACCTGAACCTGCACACAAGTTGCAAGGAGTAATGTGGGTACGCCAACTGAGTAAGTAATAAAAGTAAATAAGGTCTGAGCAGCAAGAAACACATAAATACACGTCATAAATTCATAGTAAGTACAAATTTCTTCAGATGATTTCAGTAAATTCATTTGAGAATATTTTTCCAATAGTTTCAACAGAAATTCTAGAAATATGGATAAAATGTGATGAAAATCATAAATAGTCTCTCGGGCAAAAACATGTATCATAAACCGCCCATCGGGCATAATGCATAACATCACTCAGAATCATCCCCTCGGGCTTACCTCACAATCACTCACAATCAGCCCCTTGGGCAACCTCACAGTCATCATGCCTCCCAATCACTCGTCACTCGACACTCACACTCAGTAGGTACCTGCGCTCACTGGGGGTGTACAGACTCCGGAGGGGCTCCTACAGCCCAAGCGCTATCACAAGCCATCTCGTGGCATAATCAACTAGGCCCTCAGCCTCACATAATCATGAATCAGTAACAACATGCTACGGCGTGCATCCCGATCCCATAATATCCTCATAGCACAGGCCCTCGGCATCACTCAGTCAGAAACCTTTCAAGCCACTCGGGCTATCAAAAAAATAGGGTGCTCAACCCAGATATCATTTATGCATCAAAACGGAGTAAATAAGACTGAGTTATGAAATCAATAAAAACATAGCATAACTGAGTACATATTCTAGATCAAAACAGTGAGGAAATATTAGTAAAAGCCATTAAGGGTCCAAACAACTTGGCATGAGGCCCAAATACGGCATTCAGCCCAAAACGTAGTGTTACTTTCTAAAACATAAAATATCATATGGTTTTCAGTCGAATGCCCAACTTAATAGTTGCTATAGGACGGACCAAGTCACAAACCCCAATGGTGCATGCCACACGCTCGTCATCCAACATGTGTGCCACTTCAAAATAGTGAAACGATGTGAAATACGGGGTTTCATACCCCCAGGACAAGATTTACAATCATTACCTACCAAAAAAACCTTACGAAAATCTACTACGCGATGCCCTTGCCTCTCGACCCAGCCTCAAATGGCCCAGAATCTATCCAAAATCAGTATCATATCATTAATATGTGCTAAAGGGATGAAGCCCACATTAAAATTATCAAATTACATCACAAATTCCAAAATGGGTCAAACCCAGTCCCCGGGCCCACGTCTCTAAATCCGGCAAAATTCACAGAATTTGGAACTCCATTCACTCACGAGTCCAACCATACTATTTTCACTCAATTCCGACTCCAATTCGATGTTCAAATCCCAAAAATTCATTTTATGAAGTTTCCATAATTTTTCCCAAATTTCTATCTCAATGTACTAATCAAATAATGAAATCATTAATATATGCATGAACATTAACCAAATCCGAGTTCGAATCACTTACCCCATTGAATTCCTTGAAAAACATCGAAAACTCGCTACTAATCGAGCTCGCTAGGTCCAAAATGTGAAATGATGCCCTAAATCCCGTTATATAGTACATTCTCTGACCTCCATTACGCTGACCGCAAAACCAACCCGTTATATAGTACATTCTTTGGATTTGACTTGGTCCTCTCTGCGGAAACTATTGAGTTGCGTATTTTTACTCTAAATGATATGTTAAATTGTGTTCTAAAACTATTGATATTTTTGGGTTATAAGACAGGTTTGGGGCCTCGTGCCGACTTGTTTGGACCCCTTGGGGGCTTTTTACTGTTATTTCCTCACTGTTGATTTATGATTTACACTCAATAATGTTATGTTTAACTGATTTCGAAACTCAGCCTTATTTACACTATTTTGAGATCTAAAATGATGCTTTTGGGTCGACACATTTTACTGATACGCCCGAGGGGCTTTTGAGTGTTTCTGACTGAGTGAGGTCGAGGGCCTGATTGTGAGGATATGAGATGCCACGAGGTAGCTTGATATTAGCGCTTGGGCTGAAGGAACCCCTCCAGAGTCTGTACACACCCCTAGTGAGCGCATGTACCTACTGAGTGCGAGTGCCGAGTGTCGAGTGCCGAGTGACGAGTGATTGGGAGGAATAAGTGATAGTGAGGTTGCTCGAGGGGCTGATACTTAGTGATTGTGAGGTGTGCTGAGTGATGTTCTGCCCGAGGGGCGATTTATGATTCATGTTTTTGCCTGAGGGGCTATTTATGACTTATTTCATTTTACACTAAATTTTCAGGTATTTTTATTTCTGACATTGTTGGAAAACACATTTTTTAAAGGATTTTACTGAAGTTGGCTTTTAAGGCATGTTGATTTCATACATATATATGTATATATTGTTGAAAAGAAAGGCGGTGCATCTTGCCACTTAGACTTGATTTATTTTCATTACTACTGAGTTTGCGTACTCACATTACTCCATGCACCCATGTGTGCATATACAAGTGTTGATACCGAGCGTTAGCCATCTATTCCGTGCGGAGCCGGAGTTCGGGACATAGAGGTAGTTGTTCAGCATCTGCAGCATCTCTGTTTTCCCTTCTTATGTTGTACCTAGTTATTCGTTCGGAGGTTTGTATGATAATAGTAGACTTTTGGTTTATTCATTAGATGTTCATGACATGTTGACTCCGGATTTTGTGGATGGTTTTGACTGTTTAACTATTTATTTTGCTTAATAGATTCAGTAATTCTATATACGTTTATGAAATGTTGAAAATTGTTGGGATTTTGGAAAGAAACTGTAACTATGTTATTGTTGGCTAGCCTAGTTTTATTATAGGCACCATCACGCCCGGTTTAGGATTGGGGTCGTGACAGTTGGTATGAGAGCCTAGGTTACATAGGACATAACGGTCATGAGCAGGTTTAGTAGAGTCTTACGGAGACGTGTGTACTTATCTTCGAGCGGCTGCGGAACCCTTAGGAACTATCTCATTTTCTTTAATTTTGTCGTGCCATTTTGTTGATTCTGGGAATCTAAACTTTTGTTGTTTCCTTCTCTCACAGATGGTGAGGACTCGTGCTACCGATCAGGGTGATCAGCCACCAGTTAAACTAGTGAGAGGTCGAGGCCGCGGTCGAGGACGTGGTAGAGGTAGTGGGCCATCCCGTGCAGCAGACAAGGCAGTACAAGTTGATCCCCCTACTGTTCAGGATCAGATTCCCGACGTAGATGCTCTAGCGGGACAGGCTCAAGCACCGGCGGTGCCTATTGTTATTCTGGGTCTTCAGGAGACCTTGGCTAAGATCTTGACTGTGTGTACAACCCTTGCTCAGGCTGTTGCCGCTACTTCTTAGGCCGGGGAGGCAGTCAGACTCCAGTTGCCCGGATGCCTGAGCAGGTCACTCAGGGCCATCAAACACCGGGGGCAGTTCCAGCCCAGCCGGTTGCTCCAGTTCAGGACTTCATTTTTCTGGCTATGCCAGAGGACGAGCAGCGTAGACTGGAGAGGTTTAATAGACAACAACCTCTGACATTCAGTGGCGGTGAGGGTGAAGATGCCCAGGGTTTTCTGGATAAGTGTTAGAGGGTGCTGCGTACTGCTGGGATTTTGGAGACCAGTGAAGTCTCATTTGCTACTTTTCAGTTCTTTGGTGCTGCTTTCACTTGGTGGGAGTCTTTTGAGAGGTGTAGGCCTGTTGGTTCAGCACCCCTCACCTGGGAGCAGTTCTCCACTATCTTTTTGGAGAAATTTGTGCCCCTAGTCTCATAGGTAGGAGCAGCGCAGGCATTTTGAGCAGCTGTGTCAGGGGGAGCTATTAGTGACGCAGTATGAGATGCGGTTTTTGGAGTTGGCTCGCATGTCACCGAGTTGGTCCCTACTGATAGGGAGAGGATTAGGAGGTTAATGGATGGCCTCACTTATCAGGTCCACCTTTTCATGACCCGAGAGAGAGTATCAAATGCTACATTTGAGCAGGTTGTTGATATTGCTTGAGATATTAAGTCGGTTCGATGCCAGGAGTGGGAGGAGAGAGAGGCCAAGAGGCCTTGTGGATCGGGCAGCTCTAGTGGTGCTCCTTCAAGGGGGCAGTTTCAGCATGGTAGAGGTCGTTCATTCAGGCCTCCTCAATCAGTTCGCCAGCCTATGGTGGTGCATCTTCGGGGAATGGTCCCCGCGGTTATCAGCAAGGCCGTTCTTCATTCGATGCCCTTCCAGCCCAGAGTGCAGCTCGAGCACCACCAGTTCAGAGCTCCTCTATGCCTGATTCTTCTACTGGCCATTTTGGTGCCAGAGGTTTCTATCAGTCCCTGCCTCCAGCTCCAGGGAGTTGCTTTTAGTGTGGAGAGTTTGGGCACATGTGGAGGTAGTGCCCCGGTCGTCCCGGTGGTTCTTCTCAGCAGAGGGACCAACCCTCGACTTCAGCTCCAGTTACTTCACCACTCGCCCAGACAACCAGGGGTGGTAGTCAGTCAGCTAGATGTCGCCCTAGAAGGGGACATCGAATAGGTTGAGGTTAGGCCTGTATGTATACGTTTCCAGTCAGGCCAGATGCTATGGCCTCCGATGCAGTGATCGCCTATATTGTCTCAATCTATTGTCGAGATTCTTTGGTTTTATCTGACCCTGCTTCTACATATTCCTGTGTTTCTTCATATTTTGCCCATTTTGTGGATATGCCCCGTGAGTCTTTAGTTACATTTGTTCATGTGTCGACATCGGTGGGCGATACTGTTGTTGTGGACCGGGTGTATTGGTCATGTTGTGATATCTATTAGGGGTCTGGGGACTCGAGTAGACCTACTGCTACTCAGCATGGTCGATTTTGATGTGATATTGGGAATGGATTGGTTATCTCCGCGTCATGTTGTTCTTTATTGCCACGCTAAGACCGTGACCTTAGCTATGCCAGGATGTCCAAGGGTTGAGTGGAGAGGTTCTTCTGAGTATATGCCTAGTAGGGTTATTTCCTACCTAAAGGCTCAGTGTATGGTTGAGAAGGGGTGTTTATCTTATCTGACTTTTTTAAGGGATGTCAGTGGTGAGACTCCAGCTATTGATTCGGTTCCTGTGGTCCGTGACTTTCCGGACGTGTTTCCTACAGACCTGCCAGGCATGCCACCAGACAGGGACATTGATTTAGGTATTGACCTGGTACCAGGCCTAAAGGAATTAAAGGAGAAGCTTCAGGAACTCATAGATAAGGGGTTTATTCGGCCTAGTGTGTCACCTTGGGGTGCACCAGTGTTGTTCATGAAGAAGAAGGATGGTTCTATGCGTATGTGTATTGATTATCGGCAGTTGAATAGGGTTACGGTGAAGAACCGGTATCCCTTGCCTCATATAGATTACTTGTTTGATCAGTTGCAGGCTGCCAAGGTATTTTCCCAGATTGACTTGCATTCTGGCTATCATTAGTTGAAGATTCGGGGGCCAGACATTCCTAAGACTGCTTCCAAGACTAGATATGGTCATTATGAGTTTCTGGTTATGTCTTTCGGGCTGACCAATGCTCCAGAATTCTTTATGCACATGATGCATAGTGTATTATGGCCTTATCTGGACTCTTTCGTCATCTTGTTTATTGACGATATCTTGGTGTATTCCCGATCTCGGGAGGATCATGAGCAGCATTTGAGAGTTGTGCTTCAAACCTTGAGGGATAAGAGATTGTATGCAAAATTTTTGAAGTGTGAGTTCTGGCTTGATTCAGTAGCGTTCTTGGGGTACATGGTGTCCAGTGAGGGTATTCAAGTTGACCCAAAGAAGATACATGCAGTGCAGAACTGGCCTAGACCGTCATCAGGTACTGAGATTCGCAGTTTCCTTAGTTTGGCAGGGTACTATCGCCGCTTTGTAGAGGGATTCTCATCTATTACAGAACCTATGACCAGACTGACGCATAAGGGTGCTCAATTCAGGTGGACTAAGGAGTGTGAGGAGAGCTTTTAGAAGCGCAAGTCAGCTTTGACTACAGCTCCAGTATTGATTTTGCCAACGGGTTTAGGTTCTTATACAGTTTACTATGATGCCTCGAGAGTTGTCCTTGGAGAGGTTTTGATGCAGGATAGTGGGGTGATTGCTTACGCGTCCAACATTGGAAGGTGCACAAGAAGAGTTATCTAGTGCATGATCTTGAGCTAGCGGCTATTGTCCATTCCTTGAAGATTTGGCGTCATTATTTGTATGGAGTGCATTGTGAGATTTTCACTGATCACCGTAGTTTGCAGCATCTTCTTAAGTAGAAGGATCTAAATTTGCATCAGAAGAGGGTGTTGGAGCTTCTCAAGGATTATGACCTCACTATTTTCTATCGTCCGGGGAAGGCCAATGTAGGGGCCGATGCCCTGAGTCGCATAGTGGAGAGTTTGGGGAGTCTATCCTACCTTCCAGTAGTAGAGCGGCCATTAGCACTTGATGTTCAGGCTTTAGCGGGTCAGTTGGTGAGATTGGATCTATCAGAGCCCCCGCGGGTATTGGCTTGTGTAGCCTCCAGGTCTTCTTTTTATGATCAGATTAAAGCACACCAGTATGATGACCCACACTTGCTCGTTGTTCAGGACAGGGTCCGTCGCGATGATTCCAGGGATACGGTTATCGGTGATGATGGGTCCATGAGGATGCAGGGCCAGATTTGCGTGCCCAATGTCGATGGACTTCGAGATATGATTCTAAATGAGGCTCATAGTTCGCGGTATTCCATCCATTTGGGTGTTGCAAAGATGTATCAGGATCTGAGACAGCATTATTGTAACGACCCGACCGGTCACTCCATGAGATTTACCCCGTTTTCCCTATTTCTGCATTTTTCATGTATCGCTCTCTTGTTTTTTATGTGTTGGATCAGTTGGTTTGGGTCCGGAGTGGATATAATGAGAGTTTAGGCATTTATCCTTTTAAAGTGGCCTAATAGTTGAAAAATTCAACTGAGAGTTGACTTATTGGTAAACAACCTCGAAATGCGGATCTTATGGCTCGGAGTGTTTGGAATATTTTTGTGATGTCCGGTGTAGAATTAGGCTTGAATTGGCGAAAGTTAGTTTTTAACCATTTCCGGTCGGCATTGGAAATTAGGCTATCGAGGTCGGAATGGAATTCTGAAAGTTGGAACAGGTCCGTAATGTCATTTTGGATACGTTTGCAAAATTTCAGATTAATCGGAGGTGTTTTGCTTAGTTTCGGCGTAGTTGGCGAATTTTTGAAGTTTCAAAGTTCTTAGGCTTGAATTTGATGTAAATTTGGTGTTTTCATGTTGTTTTTGGTGTTCCGAAGGCTCGACTAAGTTTGAATGATGTTATGGTAGAGGTTGGCATGTTTGGTTGGGGCCCCTAGGGGCTCGAGATTGATACGGATGGTTGACGGGAAGTTCCAAGGGATTTTGAAACTTTCTGATGTGCTGTTGTTGGTGTATTCCCACCTGCGAAGGTGGAGTCGCAGGTGCGATCACGCAGGTGCGGAAAGGGCAGTCCCAGGCCCTAGAATTGGCTGAGCAAGGAGAGGTTCGCAGGTGCGAGGGGATTCTCGCACCTGCGATGTCGCTGGTGAGGAAGGTGCATCGCACCTACGATGCCGCAGGTGCGGAGAAATGATCGCAGGCACGAAACTGACTGGACAGAATGTTTAAAAGGCTGGGATGCGAAATTGGTTCATCTTTCATCCAAAGTTGCATGCGAATTTGAGAACTTTTGAGAGGGGATTGAAGGGAAATAAAAAGAAATCATCTGGAGGTAAGAATTCTAACTTCATAACATGATTCTAAGTCAATTCCTAAGTGATATTAGCGCTTGGGCTGAAGGAGTCCCTCCAGTGTCTGTACTCACCCCAGTGAGCACACCGAGTGCGAGTGATTGAGTGATTGGGAGGCTTGAGTGACTTTGAAGTGCTGAGTGATTGTGAGGTGCTGAGGGATTGTGAGGAAATGCCCGAGGGGCTGTTTATGAAACATGTTTTCGCCTGAGGGGCTACTTATGACTTCACTACATTCATTGCATACCAAATCTTTGTTTTAAAGTTACTAAAAATGTGCATTGTTTTAAGAACTTTTATGAAGTTGATTTTGAAGGCATGATGATTTCGTATATTTATGTATACTATTGGAAAGTAAGGTTTTGTATATTGTGACATTGATTTTATGTGATTCCTTGCTACTTAGACTTGATTTATCTCCATTACTACTGAGTTGGCGTACTCACATTACTCCATGTACCTCTGTGTGCAGATTCAGGAGCAGAGATCGAGCATTAGCTTATATATATATATATATATATATATNGTAGTTGTTCAGCGTTCACAGCATCTCTGCTTTCCCTTCCTATTGTATAGCTTTGATTCGGAGTTTTGTATCTTAATACTTTATTTTGGGCTTATTCCATTAGATGTTCATGACATGTTGGCTCCGGGTTTTGGGGATGGCAGTATTGTATATAAAAATTTGGCTTATTATGTTAAGTAAATTTCTGTATATTATTATGAATTGCTTGACACTTAAATGAGATTTTCAAAAAAAAAAATATGAACACGCGGTAGTCGGCTAGCCTAGTTCCATGATAGGCGCCATCACGGCCAGTTAGGATTTGGGGTCGTGACAGATTGGTATCAGAGCTCTATGTTTCATATGACTCAACGCTCATGAGCAGGTTTAGTATAGTCTTGCGGATCGGTACGGAGACGTATGTACTTATCTTCGAGAGGCTGCCGAACTTTTAGGAAACATTCTATCTTTCGTGATTATCTATTGATTCTTGAAATCTGAACTTACGTTGTTTCGTTCTCTCACAGATGGTGAGGACACGCCATACCGATCAGGGTGGCCAGTCACCGGCTAGACCAGCGAGAGGTCGAGGCCGCGGTCAAGGCCGTGGTAGAGGTAGGGGACCAACCCGCGCAGCAGCCGGGGAACTACCTTAGGATCCCCCTGCCGATCATGATCAGGTTCCCGCCGGTGGTATCCCGGCGGGAAAGGCTGAGGCACCAGCAGTGCCTATGGTTATTCCGGGTTTTCATAAGGCCCTGTCTCAGATACTGTCAGTATGCACCGGTTTGGCCCAGGTCGTTGCCATGTCTTCTTTTGCCACCACAGCTCAGGCCGGGGGAGGCAATCAGACTCCAGCTGCCCTGGTACCTAAGTAGGCTGCATAGGGTATTCAAGCACCGGCAGCAGCCCCAGCTCAGTCACCTGCTCCGGTTCAGCATTATGTGGTCCCAGCTATGCTTGAGGATGAGCAGCGCAGGTTGGATAGATTCAGGAGACTTCAGCCTCCTACTTTCAGTGGCACAGAGGGAGAGGATACTGTGCACCGCGGGTATTCTGCAGATCAGTAGGGTCTCGTTTGTTACCTTCCAGTTTGCAGGTTCTTCCTTTACTTGGTGGGAGTCTTTTGAGAGGCGTAGGCCAGTTAGTTCAGCACCTCTTACCTGGCAGCAATTCTCCGAGATCTCTTTGGAGAAGTATTTCCTCAGTCCCACAGAGAGGAGCAGCGTAGGCAGTTTGAGCAGCTGCGCCAGGGAGAGTTATCAGTCACTCAGTACGAGATGAGATTTTCTGAGTTGTCTAGGCATGCTTCTGAGATTATCCCTACTGATAGGGAGAGGGTGAGGAGGTTCGTTGATGGTCTTTCTTATCAGCTTCGGTTGTTTATGACCCGAGAGATAGTATCGGGTGCTTCATTCGAGCAGGTTGTTGACATAGCTCGAGACATTGAGTTTGTTCGTCGCCAGGAGCGGGAGGAGAGGGAGTCTATGAGGCCTCATGGTTCGGAAAGTTCCAGTAGTGCTCCCATCAAGGGACATTTTTAGCAGGGTAGGGGACGTTCATTCAGGCCACCTCAGTTAGGCTGCCAGCTTATAGTGGTGCATCTTCGGGGCAGGGTCCCTGTGGTTTTCAGTCAGGACGTACTTCTTTTTGTGCCCTCCCAGCTCAGAGTGCAGCTCGAGCACCTCCAGTTTAGGGTTCATCTATACAGGAGTCTTCCATTGGTCGTGCAGGTGCTAGGGGTTTCTATCAGTCCCCGCCTCCAGCTCCGGGTAGTTGTTTTGAGTGTGGAGAGTTTGGGCACGGGTGGAGCCAGTGTCCCCGCCATTCCGGTAGATCTTCTCAACAGAGGGGCCAGCCCTCGACTTTAGCTCCTGTCACTTCACCGCCCGCCCAGTCAGCCAAGGGTGGTGGTCAGTCAGCCAGAGGCCGCCCTATAGGTGGAGGTCAGGCTCGTATGTATGCATTTCCAGCCAGGCCAGATGCTATGGCCTCAGATGCCATGATTGCAGGTATTGTTTTCGTCTGCTGACGTGATGCCTTGGCTTTATTTGACCCTGGTTCCATATTTTCCTATGTTTCTTCATATTTTTCCTGTTTTCTGGATATGCCACGTGAGTCTCTAGTCATCTCTGTTCATGTGTCGACTCCGGTGGGCGATACTGTTGTTGTGGACCGTGTGTATCGGTCGTGCACTATATCTATTGGGGGTTTGGAGACCCGAGTGGACCTACTGTTACTCAGCATTGTCGATTTTGATGTGATATTAGGCATGGATAGGTTATCTCCGTGCCATGTTGTTCTTGATTGTCACGCTAAGACCGTGACCTTAGCTATGTCAGGGTGTCCGAGGATTGAGTGGAGAGGTTCTTCCGAGTATATGCCTAGCAGGGTGATTTCATACCTGAAGGCTCAGCGCATGGTGGAGAAGGGGTGTTTATCTTATTTGGCCTTTGTGAGGGATGTCGGCGGTGAGACTCCCGCTATTGATTCACTTCCTGTGGTCCGTGAGTTTCCGGATGTGTTTCCTGAAGACATGCCAGGCATGCCACCTAACAGGGATATTGATTTTTGTATTGACCTGGTGCCAGGAACTCAGCCTATTTCTATTCCACCATATCGTATGGCACCAGTGGAGCTAAAGTAATTGAAGGAGCAACTTCAGGAGCTCCTGGATAAGGGGTTCATTCGGCCTAGTGTGCACCTTGGGGTGCATCGGTGTTGTTCGATAAAAAGAAGGATGGGTCCATGCGTATGTGTATTGATTATCGGCAGTTGAATAGGGTTACGGTGAAGAACCGGTATCCTTTGCCCCGTATTGATGACTTTTTTGACTAGCTTCAAGGATCCAGGGTATTTTCCAAGATTGATTTGAGATCTGGGTACCATCAGTTGACGATTCAGGATTCTGATATTCCGAAGACTGCTTTCAGGACCAGGTATGGTCATTATGAGTTCTTGGTTATGTCATTTGGGCTGACCAATGCCCCAGCTGCGTTCATGGAATTGATGAACAGCGTGTTCCGGACCTATCTTGATTCCTTTGTCATTGTGTTCATTGATGACATCCTGGTTTATTCTCGTATCCAGGAAGAGCATGCTCGGCATTTGAGAGTTGTGTTGTAGAGATTGAGGGAGGAGAAACTTTATGCAAAATTCTCCAAGTGTGAGTTTTGGTAGGGATCGGTAGCTTTCTTGGGGCATGTGGTGTATAGTGAGGGGATTCAGGTTGCTCCGAAGAAGATAGAGGCGGTGCAGAGTTGGCCCAGACCGTCCTCAGCTACAGAGATTAGGAGTTTCCTTAGTTTGGTGGGATATTACTGTCGCTTTGTGGAGGGATTATCTTCGATTGCTTCGCCTTTGACCAGATTGACCCAGAAGGGTGCCCTATTCAGATGGTCTGATGAGTGTGAGGAGAGCTTTCAGAAGCTCAAGTCAGCATTCACTACAGCTCCAGTATTAGTTTTGCCTGCTGGTTCGGGTTCTTACACAGTTTATTGTGATACTTCTAGAGTTGGCTTGGGAGCGGTATTGATGCAGGACGGTAGGGTGATTGCCTACGCGTCTAGACAGTTGAAGGTGCACGAGAAGAACTATCCAGTGCACGATCTCGAGTTAGCTTCCATTGTCCAAGCCTTGAATATTTGGCGACATTATTTGTATGGAGTGCAGTGTGAGATTTTGACTGATCACCATAGTTTGAAGTATATGTTAAGGCAGAAGGACTTGAATTTGCGTCAGAGGAGATGGTTAGAGATCCTCAAGGATTATGATCTCACTATCTTATATCATCCGGGGAAGGCCAATGTAGTGGCCGATGACTTGAGTCACAGAGCAGAGAGTTTGGGGGGTTTAGCTTACCTTCCAGTAGCAGAGCGGCCATTAGCTCTTGATGTTCAGGCATTAGCAGGTCATTTGATCAGATTAGATTTATCAGAGCCTCCGAGGGTGTTGGCTTATGTAGCCTCCGGGTCTTCTCTCTATGATCAGATTAGAGGACGCCAGTATGATGATCCACATTTGCTTGTTCTTCAGGACAAGGTACGTCATGGTGATGCCAGAGATGTGGATATTGGTGATTATGGGGGTCATGAGGATGCAGGGTCGGATTATCGTGCCCAATGTAGATGGACTTCGAGATTTGATTCTAGCAGAGGCTCAAAGTTCGCGGTATTCCATCCATCCGGGTGCCGCGAAGATGTATCAGGATTTGAGGCAGCATTATTGGTGGAGGAGAATGAAGAAGGATGTCGTGGAGATTATGGCTCGGTGTCTCAACTGTCAGCAGGTTAAGTATGAGCATGAGAGACCTGGTGGATTTCTTCAGAGGTTTGATATTCCGGAGTGGAAGTGGGAGCGGATCAGCATGGACTTTGTAATCGGGCTCCCACGGACTTCGAGGAGATTTGATGCTACATGGTTTATTGTGGATCCGCTGACCAAGCCCGCGCACTTCATTCTTGTTGGTACGTATTCATCGAAGAGGTTAGCTGAGATTTATATCACGGAGATTGTCCATTTGCATGGGGTTCCAATTTCTACGATTTCCGACAGAGGCACTCAGTTCATATCTCAGTTTTGGAGAGTCGTGCAGAGAGAGTTGGGTATTTAGATTGAGGTGAGCACATCATTTCATCCTCAGACCGACGGGCAGTCGGAGCGTACCATTCAGATTTTGGAGGACATATTGCGTGCTTGTGTGGTTGACTTTTGTGGTTCATGGGATTAGTTTCTTCCACTAGCGGAGTTTGCATATAATAACAGCTATCAGTCGAGTATTCAGATGGCCCCATATGAGGCTTTGTATGGTAGGAGGTGTAGGTCTCCGGTTGGTTGGTTTGAGACGGGCGAGGCTAGGCTATTGGGCGCAGACTTGGTTCAGGATGCTTTGATTAAGGCAAAGTTGATTCAGGAGTGGCTTCTCACAGCACAGTCTAGGCAGAAGAGTTATGCGAACCGGAAGGTCCGGGATGTGATTTTCATGGTTGGGGATAAGGTGTTGCTGAAGGTGTCACCCATGAAGGGTGTTATGAGATTCGGGAAGAGAGGGAAGCTGAGTCCCAGGTTCATTGGGACATTTGAGGTACTTTAGAGGATTGGGGAGGTGGCTTATAGGCTTTCCATGCCTCCCAGTTTATCGAGTATTCATCCGGTATTCCATGTTTCGATGCTCTGAAAGTATGTTGGTGACCCTTCCCATGCTTTGGACTTCAGCACGGTTCAGCTCGAGGGTGATATGTCATATGAGGTAGAGCTAGTGGCTATTTTGGGTCGACAGGTCAAGAAGCAGTGGTCCAGAGATATAGCTTTAGTGAAGGTTCAGTGGAGAGGGCGGGAGAACAAGCGGGAGATTCGGGGCAGATATCCTCACTTATTCGAAGCTCCAGGTTCTAGAACCGTTCGACGACAAATATTTATTTAAGAGGGGGAGGATGTAACGACCCGACCGGTCGCTCCATGAGATTTACCCCATTTTCCATATTTCTGCATTTGTTATATATCGCTCTCTTGTTTTTGATGTGTTGGATCAGTTGGTTTGGGTCCGGAGTGGTTATAATGAGAGTTTAGGCATTTAGCCTTATAAAGTGGCCTAATAATTGAAAAAGTCAACTGAGAATTGACTTATTGGTAAACGACCTCGGAATGTGGCTTTTATGGCTCGAGTAGCTTCGTTAGGTGATTTGGGAATTAGGAGTGTGTTCGGAATATTTTTTTGATGTCCAGTGTAGAATTAGGCTTGAATTGGCGAAAGTTAGTTTTTGGCGATTTCCGGTCGGCAGTGGAAATTAGGCTATCGAGGTCGGAATGGAATTCTGAAAGTTTGAACAGGTCTGTAATGTCATTTTGGATATTTCTACAATATTTCAGATTAATCGGAGGTGTTTTGGATGGTTTCGGCATACTTGGCAAATTTTTGAAGTTTCAAAGTTCTTAGGCTTAAATTTGATGTAAATTTGGTGTTTTCATGTTGTTTTTGGTGTTCCAAAGGCTCGACTAAGTTTTAGTGATTTTATGGGATAGGTTGGCAGGTTTGGTTGGGGCCCCGAGGGGCTCGGGATTGATTCGGATGGTTGTCAGGAAGTTAGAAAGGATTTTGAAACTTTCTGTTGTGATGCTGTTGGTGTTTTCGCACCTGCGAAAGTGGAGTCGCAGGTGCGATCACGCAGGTGCGGAAGAGGCAGTCGCAGGTGCGATAACGCAGGTGCGGAAGGGGCAGTCCCAGGCGTGAGAATTGGCTGAGCAAGGAGAGGTTCGCAGGTGCGAGGGGATTCTCGCACATGCGAAGTCGCTGGTGCGGAAGGTGCGTCGCACCTGTGATGCCGCAGGTGCGGAGAAATGATCACAGGCGCGAAACTGACTGGACAGAATGTTTTAAAGGCTGGGATGCGAAATTGGTTCTTATTTCATCCAAAGTTGCATGCGAATATAGAGCGTTTGAGAGGGGATTGAAGGGAATCATCTAGAGGTAATAATTCCAACTTCATAACATGATTCTGTGTCAATTCCTAAGTGATATTAGCGCTTTGGCTGAAGGAGCCCCTCCGAAGTATGTACACACCCCCAGTGAGCGCATCGAGTGCGAGTGATTGAGTGATTGGGAGGTCCGAGTGACTCTGAGGTGTTGAGTGATTGTGAGGTGCTGAGGGATTGTGAGGAAATTCTCGTGGGGCTGTTTATGAAACATGTTTTCGCCCATGGGGCTATTTATGACTTCACTGCATTCATTGCATACCAAATCTTTGTTTTAAAGTTACTAAAAATGTGCATTGTCTTAAGAACTTTTATGAAGTTGATTTCGAAGGCGTGATGATTTCGTATATTTATGTATACTATTGGAAAGTAAGGCTGCGTATATTGTGATATTGATTTTATATGATTCCTTGCTACATAGACTTGATTTATCTCCATTACTACTGAGTTGGCATACTCACATTACTCCCTGAACCTCTGTGTGCAGATTCAGGAGCAGAGATCGAGTGATAGCTTTTTTATATATATCGCAGCGGAGCCAGATCATTGGGATATAGAGGTAGTTATTCAGCGTTTATAGCATCTCTAGTTTCCCTTCCTATTTTATTTATCTTTGATTCGGAGTTTTGTATCTTAATACTTTATTTTGGGCTTATTTCTTTAGATGATCATGACATGTTGGCTCCGGGTTTTGGGGATGACAGTATTGTATTTAAAAATATGGCTTATTATGTTAAGTAAATTTCTATATATTATTATGAATTGCTTGAAACTTAAATGATATTTTGAAAAATAAAATGTGAACACGTGGTAGTCGGCTAGCCTAGTTCCACGATAGGCGCCATCACGGCCGGTTAGGATTTGGGCTCGTGACAATTATTGGTGGAGGCGGATAAAGAGGGATATTGTGAAATTCTTGGCTCGGTGTCTCAACTGTCAGCAGGTCAAGCATGAGCACCGGAGACCTGGTGGATTGTTTCAGATATTAGATATTTCAGAGTGGAAGTGGGAGCGGATCACCATGGACTTCGTAGTTGGGCTCCCACGGAATTCGAGGAGGTTTGATGCTATATGGGTTATTGTGGATCTGTTGACTAAGTCCGCGCACTTCATTCTTGTTGGTAATACTTTTTTTTTTGAAGCGGTTAACTGAGATTTATATTAGGGAGATTGTCCGATTACATAAGGTTCTAGTTTCTATTATTTTGGAGGGCCGTGCAGAGAGAGCTGGGTACTTAGGTCGAGTTGAGCATAGCATTTCATCCTCATACTGACGGGAAGTCGGAGCGTACTATTCAGATTTTGGAGGATATGTTGCGTGCATGTGTCATTGATTTTGGAGGTTCATCGGACCAGTGTCTGCCACTCGTGGAGTTTGCATATAATAATAGCTATCAGTCGAGTATCCAGATGGCTCTGTATGAGGCTTTATATGGTAGAAGGTGCAGATCTCCGGTTGGTTGGTTCGAGCCGGGTGAGGCTAGGCTATTGGGCACAGACATGATTCATGATGCGTTGGGTAAGGCAAAGTTAATTCAGGAGCGACTTCGCACGGTGCAGTCTTGGCAGAAGAGTTATCCGGACCGAAAGGTCCGAGATGTGCCTTTTATGGTTGGGGAGAAGGTGATGCTGAAGGTGTCACCCATGAAGGGTGTTATGAGGTTCGGGAAGAGGGGAAAGCTGAGTCCCAGGTTCATTGGGCCATTTAGGTGCTTCAGAGGATTGGGGAGGTGTCTTATAGAGTTGCCTTGCCTCCCAGATTATCGAGTATTTATCCGATGTTCCATGTTTCGATGCACCGGAAGTATGTTGGTGACCCGTCTCATGTTTTGTACTTAAGCACGGTTCAGCTCGAGGGTGATATGTCATATAAGGTAGAGTCGCTCGCTATTTTTGGTCGTCAGGTCAAAAGGCTGAGGTCTAAGGATATAACTTTAGTGAAGGTTCAATGGAGAGAGCAGCCGGTGGAGGATGCCACCTGGGAGATCGAGTGAGAGATGCGGAGAAAATATCCTCACTTATTCGAGACTCTAGGTATGTTTTTAGACCTGTTCAAGGATGAACGTTTGTTTAAGAGGGGGAGGATGTAACGACCCGGCCGGTCATTCCGTGAAATTAGCCCCATTTTACAATTTTCTGCTTTATCTTATGTTGCTTAGCCTATTTATGTTATGTAATTCATCATAAAAATGTTTAAGTTAAAAGAAAACATAAAACGAGCTAAACTCTTGTCTTGACTCTTGAGTGAGGATTGAATGATAAAATCCTTGAGCTTTTGCTTCTCCACCTCCTCCGTTTCCATGCATTTATACTAAGTAGGGTCGGGCTCAGAAGAGAACACCTTTTCCGATGTGAATTTGGAAAATACTCTGTAAAAAATACACAGGCGCGCCGCATGGGCGACGCGCCAGGCGGGGCGTTAGGGAGATTTCCAGAGAACTCTAAAATTGACAGGCAGCAGGATTTTGGCAGCCGCGGCGTACCATGCGCTGCCCTACGCGCTGCGGCTGTGGACTTTTCTCATAGTCAGCCTTTTTACTCAATTTTTGAAGTACAGGCGTGGTTCTCGAACCTCGAACGCTTTCCCGGCTAAATCCCTTGGGCTTTAACTCAGATATCAAAACTCCAATTCACTCGAATTATCTCTATAACATTTTACATAGCTCGGAAACCTCCTACAACTTATAAAACACCTAATTAGTGCAAATCACTATCAATTAAAGCGCAAACTGTATTTAACTACAATAAATTCAAGTGTTATAAGCGACTAAAACACGAGATTATAGCCTACCATCAACACCCTATAAATTAACCATTGCTCGTCCTTGAGGAATCACACTTCAATTCATATAGACACGACCTTTTTAAACAACTCTCATAATTCATCACACCAAGTATATTTAATATAGACCAAATACAATAGTGTAACATCGTAGCCTCGGTATTTGGCTCACAAGCACCACGCATTATTTATAACTTGCTCACTTACTCTAACACAGAGGACGGCGACATTAAATTTCCTTCATGAATCAAGTGCCCTCACAACAAACGGCTGTAGTTCCACACACAATAAATTTAAGAAAAATTAGGAATTAAAGATAGAAAGAATTCACTCACTCTAAGAAACAACATTAATATTGCAACGACCCGGCCGATCATTCTGTGAAATTAGCCCCATTTTCCCCATTTTTTCCTTAACGTATGTTTCTTAGACTATTTATATTGTGTTGGGTCGGTTGGTTCGGGTTCGGAGTGGTCGTGGTGAGAACTGAAACACTTAGTCTCTTAAATTACCTTAATAGTTGAAAAAGTCAACTGGGAGTTGACTTATTGGTAAACGACCTCGAAATGCAGATTTTATGGCTAGGATAACTTTGTTTGGTGATTTGGGACTTAGGAGTGTGTTCATAATGAAGTTTTGATGTCCGATGTAGAATTAGGCTTGAATTGGCGAAAGTTAGTTTTTGGCAATTTTCGGCCGGCAGTGGAAAATAGGCTATCAGGGTCGGAATGGAATTCCCACAGTTGGAGAAGGTTCGTAATGTCATTTTGGATTTGTGTGCAAATTTTCAGGTCAATCGGATGTGTTTTGTTTGGTTTCGGCATCATTGGCGAAATTTAGAAGTTTCAAAGTTCATAGGCTTGAATTTGATGTGATTTTGGTGTTTTTGCGTTGTTTTTATTGTTTCAAAGGCTCGACTAAGTTCATGAGGTTATGGGGTGTGTTGGTATGTTAGGTTGGGGTCCCGAGGGGCTCAGGATTGATTTCGGATGGTTAACAGAGGTTTGGACTTATGATTTTGCAGCAATATAGTTGCTGGTGTTAATTTACTAGTGTGGCCGCACCTGCGGATAGGGAGCCGCAGGCGCGAAGATCATTGTGTAGGTGCAAGAAGAGGCCAGGCTGGAGGAATCCGCAGGTGCGAGGCATGGGCCGCACCTGCGAAACTGCATGTGCGGAAAAGGACTCGCAGGTGCGAAGTTTGGACTGTTAGTGGGATTTCGCAGGTAGGGGTGTGCATTCGAATCGGTTTATCGATAAATCGAATCGATTATTTGTTATCGATTTATCGATATCGATTTATCGATTTATCGTTTTCGATTTCGATTCTGAAAATTTTCTTATCGAGTTATCGATTTTGATTTCGATTTTGTCCACTTCGCTTAACGATTTATCGATAAATCGATAAGAATTTTTTTTTTTTTACCCGTGGTTTTCTTTACTCTTACTTATTATTTCCATTTTCCTCTACCTTTATTATTTTCTAATTTTCCCTACCCTATTATTTTCTTTCCTCTTCACGACTTCACGCTGCTTCTGCCTCAAGATTTTCCCCTACGGCCCTACCCTCCTGCCCCTTTAGAGCTGAACTGCTGAAACCTTAAATTTTCTTCACTCAAAATTCCTCCTTTCTCGGTTTCTTCCACAGATCTGGTAATTCTCTATCTCCAAATGGGTTCTCTCAGTAAGTTGATTGTAATTTGGTAGAAGTTCTTTTGGTCAGTTAGGTAAGGAGCTGAAGAATAATTAGCCTGCCTGAATTAAATCAATTAATCGTAGTATCATTTGGTATGATATAGTAATGATGAGTCGTCTATCTCTATTAACTATCCACTATTTGTACATGTTTTACACATTGTATACATATATTAAGTAAGGGTACTAAACATGACAACATCGCTTAGAGCTAGCAAATTTTCTTATTGGTGGAATCCCGCAAATTTTCTTATTGGTGTAATCGATAACCGAATCGATAAGCCCCAAAAATCGATAAACCGAAATCGAAAAAATCGAAACCTTATTGAAACGATAACGATAAGCATATGTACAAATCGATAATCGATAAGTAATTATCGATAAGGGTCAAAATCGAATTGATAAATCGAATGCACACCCTTATTCGCAGGTGCACACCTGGGACCGCAGGTGCGAAGAATTTTCTGCAGGTGCAGATTAACTAGGCAGGAAGTATAAATAGGTGCCTCCGCGAAATTTTGGCATTTCTTTTGTTTTGCATGCGGGATAGAGCTGGTTGTGGAGCAATTTGAAGAAGGAATTCAAAAGTCTTCAGTGGAGGTAAATTTCCCAGATTATAATCTCGTTTCTATGCTATTTTGTGACGAATTAGGCTTAGAATTTGTGGTTAAATGGCATAGATTGGGGTATTAGGGCTTGAGAAATTAAGACTTGTAAATTAAGGAATTTAGGCGTTGTATGTGGTTGGATTGTGATGCATTTTATATCTGTAGACTCGGCAAGGGATAAGGATTCTTGTGACACAATTTTTATCGAATTCCGAGACGTGGACCCGGGGCTCGGGTTTGGCCGAATTTTGAGAATTATGTCTAAATTGATAGTTTTCGATTGGGTTTTGTTCCTTTAGAGTATATTGATGATGTTAATCTGGTTTTTGTTAGGTTCGGAGCAATTGGGAGCCGATTTGAGGGGAAAGAGCATCACGGATTAGTATTGTGTCCCGATAGAGGTAAGTAATGGCTATAAATATTGTCATGAGGGTATGAAACCCCGTACTTAATATTTCTCACTATTTTTAGAATGACGCACATGTCAGATGACGAGTATGTGGCGCGAACTAATTTTTGAATTGGACTTGGTCCTCTTCGCTGCAACTATTGAGTTGCGTATTATTACTCTAAATCATATGTTATATTATGTTCTAAAACTATTGATATATTTGGGCTATAAGCCATGTTGGGGGCCTCGTGCTGACTTGTTTGGACCCTTTAGGGGCTTTTTACTGCTATTTCCTCACTGTTGATTTATGATTTACACTCAGTCATGTTATGTTTAACTGATTTCGAAACTCAGCCTTATTTACGCTGTTTTCAGATCTAAAATGATGCTTTTGGGTCGAGTACCCCATTTTACTGATACGCCCGAGGGGATTTTGAGAGTTTTTGACTGAGTGAGGTCGAGGGACAGATTGTGAGGATATGATAAGCCACAAGGTGGATGGATATTAGCGCTTGGGCTGAAGGATCCCCTTCGGAGTCTGTACACACCCCCAGTGAGCGCAAGTACCTACTGAGTGCGAGTACCGAGTGCCGAGTACCGAGTGTCTTGCATGAGTGACAGTGAGGTTGCCCGAGGGGATGATACTGAGTGACTGTGAGGTATGCTAAGTGATGTTCTGCCCTAGGGGCGATGTATGATTCATGGTTTTGCCCGAGGGGCTATTTATGACTTATTTCATTTTACACTAAATTCTTCAGGTATTTTTATTTCTGAAATTTTTGGAAAACCCATTTTTTAAAGGATTTTACTCAAGTTGCCTTTTCTGTGTTTCTTGCCGCTTAGACTTGATTTATTTTTATTACTACTGAGTTGGCGTACTCACATTACTCCATGCACCCCTGTGTGCAGATACATGTGCTGATACCAAGCGTTAGCCATCTATTCCGTGCGGAGCCAGAGTTATGGACATAGAGGTAGTTGTTCAGTGTCCGTATCATCTTTTTTTTCCCTTCTTATGTTGTACCTAGTTACTCGTTCGGAGGTTTTGTATAATAGTAGACTTTTGGGATATTTCTTAGATGCTCATGACATGTTGACTCCGGATTTTGGGGATGGTTTAGAGTGTTTAACTGTTTATTTTGCTTAATAGACTCAGTAATTCTATATACGTTTATGAAATATTGAAAATGGTTGGGATTTTGGAAAGAAACTGTAATTATGTGATTGTTGGCTAACCTAGTTCCACGATATGCGCAATCACGGCCGGTTTAGGATTGGGGTCGTGACACATATGCCACAAAAGATGCACCATAGGCTTGCCCGTAGTGTACTACTCAACTAGTCGAGCTCAATCAACCAAGGATCAAGTAGGACTTTCGTGGTTGCAATGTAGGTTGCAGGACGGGTAGGATACATTTAGATATAAGAGTGACTACACCTCCCTAAGAACTTTAATTTATATATTTCATTTTTTCAAACCCCACACTTATGTCAAACCATAGCTTCACCTTTACATAAATATACATTAAGTACAACTTCTTTAGGCAAAATTACATCAAGATTTACCACTCTCAAATAATAATTTTCACAATCATACAACTAATTTCTTTTTTTTCAATTCAAGTGGGTCTTTCTTTTTCAAAATAATGCACCTTTCTCCTTATTTCACCAGTTCCACTCAGTAGCCAAACAAACCACCCCACACTTCAACTTTTACAAAGTTCGTACAATTTCAAGTGCTCACGAGAGGTAATATAGTTCAAATAGATGATGAATTCAATCAATTGGGTAAGACTTGTAATGTGGTTGCCAAGAAACAGGATTACAAGCTCAATGGGGTTAACCACGATACATAACAATTATGTGGGTAAGAGCATATATCTGGCTCAACAAAGAAATACCTATATCACTTCCAAGACTGAATAAAACTACTATTTTGCTTTGTAAACACATGAGGCAAGTTCTAGACATAAAATGCAATACCCAAAATAACACAAAACCTCTCACACACACACACACACACACGGCACATAACTCACTCAATATCGGACTATCAAGATACTCTAGTCAAAGTAGTTAAGCAAAATTAAAATCATACAATATAAGGCACTTATACAAGAGTCAAAGACTGAGCCTAAGCGTCACACTAAAGCACTCACTATTCTCACGACATGATAAAGTCCATAGATATTGCTTCCATTTCAAATAATAGCTTAATGTTTTCCTACTTCTAAAAACCAAAATCTAACAAGATTCGGTTCAAACAAAACCCTTGAAAAAGAACTGTGGCTCAAAGAAAAACCAAGGGGGAAATTATTATACTAACTACAAAAGAAAATCTTTTGGTCTTTTTCTTTCGACTTTAATCCCGCAAGAAATCCATCGTCGGGTAAAGTCGATAATTTTAAAATTTTTATGGTTTTTATTAGTTTTATGCTTTTCTATCTCTAAAAACTTAAACAACAAAAACTACAACTAGCACGTATACAAAAAACATACAATTATCCCCCTACCCCACACTTTAAGTTGTGGCATGTCGCCATGACACATAATTAAAAAGCACAAGGTAAAGGAAACTTATCTAAATTTCCAGTTGGGTCTGAGTCGAAGTCGGGCTCCATTACACTTGCCCGAACCAACGCACATATCCATGTTGATATCTTATTCTCAGCCTTTTAGGGGTACACCCGACACTTATCTTCCTCAATCGCTGGAGCTTTCTCTTTTGGATTCTTCACCTTCCACTCAAAACTTGCAGCTGGCTTCTCCTTTTTCACCCATGTTTCTATATTTATCTCAAATGCCACCGTCTCCTCACCCACTCTAAGCATGAGTTTCCTATCATGTATATCTAGTATAGCTCTACCCGTCAAAAAAATGGTCTTCCTAGGATGATGTGGACCTCTTTGTTCTCCTTCATATTCACCACTATAAAGTCTACAGGAAATACGAACTTATCCACGCGCACCAAAACATCTTCTACTATCCCCTCGGGTGTTATAGTCATTTGGTCTGCCAGTTGCAAAGATATTGGAACTGGACTTATCGCTCCAATCTCCTTCTCCATTTTCCTGTAAATACACAATGGCATTAAATTAATTGAGGCACTAGAATCAGATAAATATTTATCAAAGTTAAGAGTGCCTAAATAGCAAGGTATAATAAAACTCCCCAGATCTCCACACTATTGTGGGAGTTTATTTTGCAATATTGCACTACAATGCTCAGTATGTTTGACCACTAAGGCCTCTTCTATCTTCCATTTCTTTGTATGAATCTCCTTCAAGAATTTTTCATAAGCTGGCATTTAGGAGAGCACCTATGTGATTGGCCAATTTACATTAACATATCTCAGCATATCTAGGAACCTCCCAAATTGTTTGTCGAGCTTCTCTCTATAAAGCTTTTTGGGAAAAGGTAGAGCAGGAATGTGCTTGCTCTCTTCATTAGTGTCATCCATTCTTGAAGTTTCCTCCTTCTTCTTTTTCTCTACTCCCTTCTTACCTTTCTTCTTCTTACCATCTTCAATGTTCAGCTCCTTCCCACTTTCTTTTTCAGGCACAACTTCTTTTTGAATTGGAGTAGGATCTCGTAACACTTGTCCGCTTCTCAAGGTCACGGAATTTACCGTTTCTGTGGGATTATTTTTAGTATCAGCTGGTAGAGTACCAAGGATTCTCTCAGATAATATAGTTACAATTTGTCCCACTTGTCTCTCCAAGATACACAAACATATCCCAAGTTCTTTGATAGCTGCACCATGAGCATCTGATCCCGCATTTGTTTTGACAATGAATGATTTCATCAGATATTCTAACCCAGACTGAATTGGTTGCTGAGGCTGAAACCGCGGCCTCTACTGATTCACAAAAGCAGGAGCTCCTTGAAATTTGGAGTTATTTTGTTGCCATGCATTTGCTATACCCCCATGTGAACTCCATGAAAAATTGGGGTGCTTCTGACCCATTGCATTGAAGTTATAATTGCCCGCATCATTAAATTCCTTAGTTGAGGCTCATGAGTAGGGTGTCCCTTTCACATATGTCACATGCCACATGAGGTTAAATATGTATCGAAGCTAAGGTCAGCTTCCTTATTTCTTTTGCCGTGGAATCAAGTTGTACCTACACCAATATGTTAGCATCAACCTGGTGAGCACCTATTAATCTTCTTCTTTCAACAATTTCAGAGAGACACTGGTTTGCATCTTCAGACAAATCACTAAGAATCATGACTATCTCCTTTGGGGTCTTTCTCATCAATGGGCCTCCATCCGCATCAATGTCCTCTGTGAGGTCGGTGTCAATCCATTGCCCTGGAGTTGCATACAGAGTTTAATTCCACTATGTTGACACTTTCACACTATCTCCTTAAACCACTCTCAAGCTTCAAACACAATTTCAATCTCAATCAAGAAAAAGTTGCGGACTTCTCTTCTAAACTTGTCCGTTTTAGCTTAGGAGAAATATTTAGCAAGGAATTTTCTGGTCAACTCCTCCTATGTTCTAATCGATCCCTGGGGAAAGCATCGAAGTTAGTGCTTTGCATCATATTTCAATGTGAAGGGGAATGCCCTTAGATAAACTGAATCTTAAGACACACCATTATATTGAAAGGTATTCATTATCTCCTTGATGTTCATTAGATAATTGTTTGGATCTTCGTTCATTTTTCCTCTGAAGAAACACTTATTTTTGAGGGTTTGGTCAACCCTTGATTTAACTAGAAATTATTGGTTGCAACTGGAGGTGGTCTCACACTTGATAAGACTTGGTTGTAGACCAATATAGCGTAATCACCAAGTGGTCTCCCAGCACCGAGAGCTATGTTTCTGAACTGGTATGTACCCAAAGATTAATTTTGAGACATTCTTCCAGTCTTTTCCTCCTCATAAATAGTTTGTGCATCTCTAAGTGCTGCTTCTTCAACATCTCGTGTAGTTTATTTCTCAAAATTGGGCTGCCTCTCTCGCAGCCAAATCTACATTATCTTCAACTTTTTCAGCCATATCTTTGGTTTAGGATTTCCCAACATTCTCTAGTACCTCGGTGATCTTTCTTTCCTTCCTCAACTGTCGCATATGTTTTTCAATTTCTGGCTCATAAGGTAGCAATTCCTTCCTAGAAGATCGGGTCATACACCACTCTAACCTGTAGTTTGCGCATAGTCAAAGAACACCACCCGTATAAAGAGAAAAATAACATAAAAAGATAAAGAAAAATTCCTGAATTAGCACTACAAACTATTGCAAACACTATTGATTGCCAATCCCCGGCAAGGGCGCCAAAATTTGACGAGCTTGAAACACACATTAAAATTATGCTCGCTAGTCGGATATAGTAAATTTTAATATCGTATCCACATGGATTGGAGTAAAAAGTATTATCATAATCTGTAGCTATATTGCTATCTAACATGATCAACAATTGAGGTTTATGTGATTTAACATTAAAATTAACTAAGAGTCTAATATGTTGGCTAATGAAAATCGATGGAAGTAATAAGCAAAGGAAGATATCAATTGGGAGAAGATAGGGTTGACAGGATAGGTCCAAGATAAATGCTAGGATTTAACTCTAGATAATTTACTTCTAATTTACAACTGAGTCTCTCGAATTTACTTGGTTATTAATTCAATTGTTTAGTAGAAACTCCTCTCTCGATTAAGTCTCAACCTCACAAGATGAACCAATTTTAAGCGTGTGAAGATATGCAAGAATTCGTAATGGATTGGTCTTTAGGAGAACCTTTCTCGATTATCCTCCTAACTAAGTTTAATCAACAATTAAACTAGCCTCTTCCGATTACTAAGAAGAATTAATGACTTAAACCAACAAATATAATGCAACAATATCACAAGTTATGCCTCTCTCAATTACATGAACAAGTGAACATAAATGCAATAGTTAAAACATCAAAAACGATTCAATACATAAAACTAATGTTAATTATCCACAAACAAGTATCAAGACACCAAATCCATCAAACCCTAACGAGAATTACTCTATAGATATGAAGTAATCCATCATAACAATGTTTAAGTTAAAGCAAAACATAAAACAATCCAAAAATTTGCCTTGAGTGAGGATTGAATGATGAAATCCTTGAGATTTTTCTTCTCCACCTCCTCCTTGGCTTCCTTCGGTCTAAGATGTGTTTAAAAGCCCCAAAAATACCATTTTTGATGTATTTATACTAAGTAGGGTCAGGCCCGGGCGAAAACACCTTTTCCTATGCGAATTCAGAAAATACTCTGCAAAAAATGCACAGGCATGCCGCATGGGGCGACGCGTCTGGCGTGGCGCTAGTGGGGATTTCAAGAGAGCTTGAAATTTGGCAAGTAGTAGGATTTGGGCAGTCGCCGCGTGCCGCCCTGTGCTCTGCGACCGCGGACTTTTCTCAGAGTCTGCCCTTTCACTCAATTTTTGAAGTCCAGACGTGGTTCTCGACCCTCGAACGCGATCCCTGCTAAATTCTTTGGGATTTTAATCAGACTTCAAAGGTCCAAATAACTCAAATTAGCTCCATAACTTTTACATAGCTCGGAATCCTCCTACAAAACATAAAATACATAATTAGTGCAAAACATTATCGATCAAAGCTCAAACTCTATTAAAGTGCAGTAAATTCGAGTGCGATAAACAACTAAAACATTATATTATAGTCTACCATCGGTCATGCAATATTCAGTCAGTTATATATAAATAGTTCAAGTGAGGTTACAATCTTATACATATAGCGGAGCTTTACATATTATAGAACCAAGTTAACCATGTCATGAAGGGAGAGTAGTTACAAATGGGGGAAATGTTATACCAAAAACATGTTTATCCCTGGTGTACAACTTAAATCATTATGTAGATATTAAGTAATAACACTCAGCTAAAAATTATCACTTAAGTATAACAAGAATAACTAGGTCCTACTTTTTGGAAGGTAGCTTAATGATAACTACATGTAAGCTTCAAAAAAGTTAGCATTAGCATAAAAGACATTAATGACGGGAAAGCACTATATCAAATAGGTTTTGACCTAAACATCTAACTGGAGGCTTTATCTAGACACGAGATAACTAAATTCAGCTTAACAACAATTACTAGTTAATTATAAAAAAACATGATCATGACTTGTCCTATGAAGAAAAGGATAACTTAATATTAACAAAATATACACATTAGAACTATTGGTATTCATGAAAAGAAGAAAGTTCAACTCAAACAAGATTGTTTCATGCAAATTCAACCAACAGTTAGGTATAATCATGAGAATGCCATGGTGATAGCCCAGAAGTTGCCCTCAGAGTTGGCTTATATAGGTATAGAGAAGGAAATAATCTAAACACTTAGATTTTCACGCTTTAGTTAAATGGACTTATGATGTAACGACCCGACCAGTCATTTTGAGCTCTAGCGTGTCGTTCAACTGTTGGAGGCCATGAGCAACTTCACTTCAGGTATTATTACTTGAACGCGTGGTCAGAATTAAATTTTCGAAATTCTGGAGTTGAATTGGAAAGAAAATTCTCATTTCGGAAGCTTTAAGTTGCAAGAATTTGGCTAAAGTATGATTTTTAAGTAAACGACCTCAGTATTGGGATTTGAAGGTTTCAACACATTTGAATGATGATTTTGCAATTGGGAGTATGCCCCGATCGGGTTTTGGATGACCGGGGAACGTTTCATCGTCTATTGTGGAAGTTGGCATTTTGGAAAATTTTCATAAATTTGGGTTGAAGTGCATTTCGTTTTTATCGATGTCCGTTTGGGATTTCGAGTCTGGGAATAGCTCCGTATGGTGATTCTGGTATTGGAAACGCATTTGGAAGCAGATTCGGAGGTCCGTAGGTAATTTAGTGAAAGTTAGAAATTTGAAGGTTTTTGAGAAGTCTGACCGGAAGGGGACCTTTTGATATTGGGTTCGGATTTCGATTCTGGAAGTTGGAGTAGGTACGTAATGTCGAATGTGACTTGTGTGCAAAATTTGAGGTCAATTGGACGTGATTTGATAGCTTTCGGCATCAAATGTAAAAGTTTGAATTTCTAAAGTTCATTAAGCTTGAATTGGGGTGCGATTCATGAATTCAACGTTATTTGAAGTGATTTAAGGCCTCGATAAAGTTTTTGTTATGATTTTAGACTTGTGTGGGTGTTTGGTTGGGGTCCCGGGGGCCTCGAATGTGTTTCTGATCATTTTGGGCTACTTTAGATGCTGATTTTTTCATGTCTTGTGTTGTTCTTCGCGTTCGCGAGGAACCTATCACATTCGCGCAAAGGAAATCTCTGTTGCACAGGTCTGACTTTGGAGGAACATATCTCGAAATCTATAAATAATTGGGAGATGTCCGTAACATAAACATAAATCTTGGTGTCTAGTTTTCAAAAAGTTAAACCATTTGTCATTTAGAGTTTTGTACAAAACGTTATGACCATTATACTAGAGGCTGTGTGAGAAGAGTTTTGAAATTTCTTTTGAGAATTTTGTTCATCGCTAACGCGATGGGAGGCCCGTGAATGCAAAGAAGGGTCGCCTGGGCAGTATATATGTTTGAAAATATGGGTTTGGCTCATTTCCTCCATCGGAACCGACCTAGGAGCGATTTTTGAGCTCTATCTTCATCATCTATGTCAAGGTAACAGATTCCCACATACTGCAAGTTAAATACTTGGATTATATATAGATTTAACATGAAAAATTAGTGGAAATTTGGGGATTTGGTGGAAAACCTAGAAATTAGTATTTTTGGATTTTGACCATGAATTTGGGCATGCAATTGAGAATAAATCTCATATTTGAGTTCGTGATGTTATGGGTAATGTTTATCTTTGAAAAGTTTTCAAATCCGAGCACGTGGTCCCGAGGGTTGATTTTATCGTCTTTTCGAGCGGAGTTGAAATTATTGTAAATTGGATTATAATAAGTATTGGGGTATATATTTATGGATTTTCACATTTATTGACTAGTTTTGGAGCGTTGGGCATCGGTTTGAGTTGTTGGAATGACTTGGGAGCCGGCTATGGAACTTAGGAGCGAGGTAAGTCTCCTTTCTAACCTTGTAAGAGGGAATTAACTCCATAGGTGAAATAATTCAATATGTGCTTCTATTTGTGGGGGCTACGTACGTACGAAGTGACGAGACTTTGTGCATAGCAACAATTATGCTTAAGTTCGGGTAGTCTAGGACCCAAATCATCCTATACTTGCGATATTTGCAACGTTATTGTTAATATAAATTTCTTAAATCATATTGAACTTGGTAAAGGAATTTTTAAAAGGTTAAACTTCATTTTCTTGACCGTTAAATGAGAATTGGCAATTCCTTGGATAATTTCTCCTTAATAAATTCTTGATTTGGCTGTTTGAATGTGTTTTCCTTTCGATGAGTGGGCCGAACGCCTCAATAAGTTAAATAGATGCATCTATGATTCGTGACTTTTGACCCTCGGCAGTGCACAATTTATATTTATATGTTGGATCAGGCCGTACGACCTCGGCATGACTTGCGCATGATAATTTTTTTGGAACTAATAATAATTGAATTTCTTTATTGGCTTGAGATATAAATTGTTAAAATGATGAAAATAAATTTGGAAATTTCCATTAGTAAAAAGAATTGTTGATCATTTCTGGTTATTCAATTCTCAATTATGTTATGTAATCCATGCTTAACAAAATATTGGCATTTTATTTTTGGCCCATGGAAAGTATCGGAGTCGACCCCCGTCACTACTTCTTCGAGGTTAGGCGAGATACTTACTGGGTACTGTGACGATCCAAAGGGGTCATAACCTATGTTATTACCCATCCCGTACTTCCGAGGCCTTGAAAACCTCATTTGTAATTGCCTCGATTTGCATGTACAATCCAAGCGCGTAATCGGATAGCTTAAATATGAGATTCTGTGAAAAATGATAAGATTTGATATTAAAAATGAATAAATTTGACTTCGGTCAACATTTTGGGTAAACGGGCTCAGACTCGTGATTTGACGGTCCCGGACGGTCCGTAAGAAAATATGGGACTTGGGCGTATGCCTGGAATCGAATTTCGAGGTCCCAAGCCTGAGAACTGAATTTTTGAGTAAAATTGTTTTCTGAAAATATTTAAGGAATTTGAAAGTGGAATCTGATTAGAAACTGATGGTATCAGGCCCGTATTTTTGTTCCGGCGCCCGGTACAGGTCTTATATATGGTTTAAGTCCTTTCTGTAAAGTTTGGTTGAAAACGGATTTCGTTTGACATACTTCGGACTTAAAATGGAAAATTTGATGTTTCAAGAAATTTGATAGAATTCATGGATTTGGAGACTTAATTCGATGTATATGATGTTATTTTGGCGATTTAATCGCACGGATAAGTTCATCGGATGTTTTTGAAGTAGTGTGTATATTTAGTTTGGAGCCCCGAGGGCTCGAGTGAGTTTTGGATAGGCTACGGACTTCAGTTTTGTACTTGGAATCTACTGGTGTGGTTGTTCTACAGGCCTTCGCAATTGCGACCAAGGCCATCGCACATGCGAAGGCATTGCTGGGCAGGCATGATCGCAGTTGTGACCAATGCCATCGCAAATTGCGAAGCTATGCCTGGGCAGGCATGTTCGCAAATGCGAACAATATGCTCACAAATGCGAAGCCTCCCCTTCTGCTCAGTGTTCACAAATGCGAATTGTGCTTCGAAATTTCTAGGCCAAGGGTATTCACAATTACGAACCCCTGTTCGCATTTGCAAAGACAAACAGTGGCATGCACTGTACAAAACCGAAAATCTTCTTCATATTTCACATTTTCTCAAAACACAACACTCTTAGGCGATTTTTCCAATATCAAGACTCTTCCAAATCAGTTGTAAGTTGGTTTTCACTCATTTCTTTCAATCATTAACATCATTTAACACAATTTCAGCTTAAAAATCAGGGATTTCCATGGATGAAATTGAGTGTTTGGGGTAGAACCTAGTTTCTTCAAAAATTGGGATTTGAGGGGGTAATTGACCTCCAATTTGAAAGACTTTTATACGGCTAGACTTGTGAGAGTACGAGGGTTCTGAAAACGTAAAATTTACTCGACTCCGAGATGTGGCCTGAGGGGCGTTTTGGTCATTTCACCTAATTTTGCGTCGTAACCTTGAATTAAACAGTATAATCTGTTGCATGAGATGTTATTTACGATATGTAATTGAATTGTATAGATTTGGGCCATTTGGAGTCGGATACTCGTGGCAAACGTGTGGTTTCAAGTTGATATTGAGTCGGTTCGAGGTAAGTGGCTTGTCTAACCTTGTGTGGGGGACCTTACCCCTTAGGATGTGATATTTGGTAACTGAATGCCTTGTACGTGAGGTGACGAGCGCGTACTTATGCTAATTGTTGAAAATCCGGTTTTACTTTAAATATTTAGCCTGAGTCTCTTTCTTACCTGTTTTATTCTAGTTGCAACTATAGTCTATTTTAGTTTAGAAAATCATGCCTGGTTGCCCTGCTTATTTACTTTGGGACTACGGGACAGTATACCGGGAGATCCCCCTGCTTATTTACTTTGGGACTACGGGACGGTATCCCGGGAGACCCCCCTACTTATTTACTTTGGGACTACGGGACGGTATCCCAGGAGATCCCCCTGCTTATTTACTTTGGGACTACGGGACGGTATCCCGGGAGATCCCCCTGCTTATTTACTTTGAGGACTACGGGACGGTATCCTGGGAGATCCCCCTGCACATTTACTTTGGGACTACGGGACGGTATCCCGAAAGATCCCCTGCACATTTACATAAGGTCTACAGGACGGTATCTTGGGAGATCCTCATTGTTACCGTTGTTATTGAGCTGTTCATATTCCGTGTTTACTCTGTTCTTGTGTGTTTGTCATTTCCTTGTTTGACCTGCCTTATTTCACTATTGTACTCATTATTATTGCATGTTTTCATACTGTAAACCCCTATTATATTGTTCGACATCAGTAGGGCCCCGACCTTCCTCGTCACTACCCGACCGAGGTTAGGCTTGGAACTTACTGAGTATCGTTGTGGTGTACTCATGCCCTCTCCTGAGCATGTTTTTCATGTGCAGATCCAGGTACCTCCACTCAGGCGCACTATCCCCGAGGTTGAGAGATATAGCAGAGACTTCGAGGTATATCTGCCGCATCCGCAGACCAGGAGTCTCTATCTTATTCTAGCTTTTTGTGAAAATTTTATCCTTCCTTACAGTTGTATAGATATTCTGGAGTTAGAGCAGTGTATTATATTCTATTAGCCTGTGGTTCCCGTGAGTTTCTGGGTTTTGGGGTGATGTTGTAGATTCCCGTATTATTTTGGGTTGTATATGCCAAGTGGCGTTTATATACAGTTTTCAGCTTTCTTTTATTTAATTATTCCAAAATTTATGTTGTCATTCCGCATTACTAGGCTTACCTAGGTATAGGGACTAGGTGTCGTCACGACATGATCACGGAGGGCGAACTGGGGTCGTGACAGGTACGCATTGATTTACGTGCTCATACTACACTTACTGCATATTTTGTTGTGCAGGCACATATATATTTAGTGGCCTTGTGGGTGCAGAGGCATGGTTAACGAGGGGACTTAGGTGAGCTGAATTCCACATTACGACCCGCAGCCAGCAGAGTCTCATTCTGAGTATTTATTTTTTTTTTTCCTGTCCAAATTTGTTCTCCAGACATATGTTGTATTTTATGTTATTTCATATTTAATGTTCATGCACTTATGACACCGGGTTTTGGGGTGATTATGAGTTGCTCAGTATTGAAATTGTTAAAAATATTTTTATTTACTCTAAAGTTTCCATCTTCTACTATTTAATTAAAGGAAACTTATGATTTTAGAAATATTAAAATGAGACTTAAACTAAGTATTTATTGTTGGCTTGTCTGGCAGCGATGTCCGGAGCCATCACGGCTTTTAATGTAAATTTGGGTCATGATAACATAGTATTAGAGCACTAGGTTCACTTAGGTCTCACGAGCCATGAACGAGTCTAGTAGAGTCTTGCGGATCAATACAGAGACGTATGTAATTATCTTTGAGAGGCTACATGGCTGTTAGGAGCACTTCCCTTCTTGATAACTCATCGTGCAATTTGATTCCTTGAGGCTTATGCCTTCATTTCCTTCCTATTCAATCTCATGCAACGTGAAGTGCTTGTTATACATTGTGAATCTAGGGATTGTAATGGTACTACAGGTGTGGTGCAGGATGTTTCTCCCTGCATATGTGATTGGACTATTGTCGTCACCTTGCGGAATGCCATTCTGTCGTTTCATCTCAATATCAATATCACCTAAGGTTTTGAGATTTGGCATCGATTGTTATGACGATTCGTGCGTTCCTATTGCACAATGTTTGATGTGATGGTAGTATGCTTGTCAATGTGTCGGGGTAGTGAATGACTTGAAGGAAGGTTTTACTCCGTGCATGATACAGAGATTCAGAGTTTTATTTCCAGTGGAGGAAAGGCGACCAGGCTATGAGTGTTCAAGTTGGGTGGATGGATTTGCGAGACTTGGTGTTTCGAGCATGGTGAAATTGTCATCTGTGATGTGATGTCGTCGTCCTTGTTGAATGCGTTAAGTTCGCTGGTGTTATGGTCTTCTTTAATTTGCCTTTGGGGCAGGGTATTGCAAAATGGAGTCGAGGAAGCGGATGTCAAAGATCGCGGTGTGTAGTGGTTCAAGATCAAATCGGCGTTCCTAGTGTTGATGGCTCGAGAAAGATGATATGCAGACAGGTTTAAAGTTGGCAGCGATCTATTGGTTCAAGTGCTATAGAGATAGGTATTGATTTAAGGTAACAACTGGGCAGCGAAGGATGAGGAAGGACATGCGGGAGGTGTCTTGCGGTGGTTAAATTTCTAGAAGGCCGGGTGTAAGAAGCAGGAGTTAGGTAGTTGCTTAAAGGAAAGGGTTTGACCAAATTGGGAGACTGGAGCAGTAGCATATGGGTTCCATGGTAGAATAACTAAACGCCTTGAGGAAAGTTTAGAGTGATTTGGAGTCATGGTGGACAGTGACTAGGGCTACGGGCTTAATTTTATGGTATTAACTGCTATACGGAGGAAGGTTGGATACGATGGAAAGGAGTTGCTTGATATGAAAAAGGATACAACATGACCTTGGATTGGAATTTATGATCACACCTTTAGTTGATTTCCATGAAGAGTGCACGGACTTGTACAGTTGGTGAATAAGCCAGCCTGAGGAAGAGTTACTGATTTTGTAGTAATTGTACCCAGTGCAGCGATGTTGGAAGATGTCTGCATAGAATTTCCACATGTGAGTTATCTCCTGCGAGAAGTTTAGCGGTTGCATGGTGTTGACAAAGCTTCTACGAAGCATTTTACAAGATATGTGATAAGAGGTCGAATATGTAAATGTGACTAGTTATTTAGAGTGTTCATGAAATGTTAACAGAAGGATTTCAAGGAATTTGGAGGGTTGATTGTGCAAGATCATGTCAATGGGGGATAAGGAGTCTCGGTGGTTCCAGAGTTATGTAATGATTGCTTTAAGCTAAGTGGGAGAGCCCCACCGCCTATGATTGGATTGCATGGTTGTCTACTTGTGATATTTCTGGTTATCGGCATATTGGTGAGTAATTACGACTAAGGAAAGAGAACATCAGTGGAAATTTGAGGAAAGGATTTGAGTAATTTGTGCTATAATTGGCCTTATCGATTCATGTTAAGGCTTTGGTAAGACTCAGAGTTTATGTTTCGTGTACATGTGATGTACAAGGAAAGTAATCCAGTCGGGTGCTTCTTTGAGAGGGTGTTCATCTGCTAGTAGAGCCTTGGAGTTAATTATGTTCAGGACCAAGTCAGGGTGGGTGACTCTCAACAACGGTCCTATTGGATTCAAAGGTTAAAGCGTGGTGCCTGAGGATTTTGAGTCCGTAGTATGGTTGAGCATCGAACTTTTACAGCGGATTATAAAAGGGGCTTAGAGTGTTCTGTGTTATCTTTGGTCTGCGGTGTAACATGAGAGGAATGTGAGAAATGACTTCAGATTTATAGAGGAATTATCAGAACGGGTGTACCAGTTGGCGATGCTATTGTGCGCTTAAGGAGGACATGAGATGGTTCATGGGTTTTGAGACAACGTGGTCTCGTGAAATAAGGTCACGCAGGATAAGTGCAAATTTAGGTTCTTTATGTTTTGAATGGAGCTATCATCATTCCTAAGGTAAGTCCAGAGTAAATTAAAAGAGGTTGTATCAGTTAGCAATGGTTGAATTGGCATAATGGTGGCAATGATCAATTCTTTTAGCATATCAAGTTATACATGTGATTTGTGGATTTATGTGCGAGGTTTGACGGCCCCCGTAATTGATTTTATTTGGGGGCATTCGAGTATTAGGGCTTGTTATGTGTAGATGGAACCCAAAAGGGTTATGGTGGTTTAGACTACTACTCGAGGGTGGTACTTTTCTACGGTTATGGCTCGGTCGCGTGTTGCAATGGTTCTCCTGAAATAAGTTAAGTGAAAGCTTTCTATAGGACAAAGTGCATACCCTATTAGCGGTTCATGAGTTATGATGGAATTCTTGTACTCTTGTGTATTGGAATGAATAAGTGCAGTGAGTAGCATGGGAATTGGAAGTTGAGGATCAAGGTTGCGGTTAAGTCTTGAAAAGAATGTCACAAGCTCGAATGAGTAGAAAAGGGATTCAAATGGTTAGAGTAAGCTGGTACGGTCTTTAGCGTCACCTAATATCGATGTCCTGTGTAAGAGGCTTTTCGTACTAATTGCGGATTCTTGATTTGCCCTACAGAACTAGTGTGGCCAGTGGTATGGATGTGCAAACTTGTATACTGGTACGGAAGGTCGTGGGAGCGTGTTTCGCGGGAAGATAGTATAAGTGTGACATGTAGTCACTTGATTTATTGAAGATTGGAACCAAGTATGGAGGTTGTGGTACTATCACTAATTTGAGAACTTATGCCCGAATGGCGCTTGGTTCATTTGGTTAAGGACTGTGCAAGTTTGTTCCGGATTTGATGGTTGTCTTGTGTGTCATGGGAAAAAGGGGTTATTGTTGACCCCCGAAAGGTTATTGGCCCAATGGGGTACGATCGAAATAAGCTTGAGGTCTGTGGATCGATCTAAATGTTAATGTGGGCTCTATATCAGGTCGGATGTTTTCATTTTAGCATAGCATTGTTTATGGAAGAGTATTCGGATGTTGGATGTTATTCCATAGTCATCTATTTCATGTAATACTTTATTGCGCCATGTGGGTTGTGAGGTAATTTGATTATTCGCACTCGTATTGAGATACCGTGTAGTTTGTGGTGTAATATGAGCAGGACGTCTCTCATGATGCATATCATTTATTTAACCTTAGTTGTGCTTGAGTTTTGTGGCGTATGACGTTGTCTGTCTCCGCAAGGATGGTATTATGCACGTGGCGTGCTTGTGGTCGATATTTGGGTATTTCGTAGTTATGAGCATTTTAGCTCGGTTAATATGTCCTTATAGATTATTATATGTCGATCGGGTACGCCGCCACAGGTATGTTCTTTGGATTGGGTGGCATGCCGCCATGGATATCATGGTTGGATCGGGCTACACACCACAATGGTATCATGTGTGGATCGAGTTGCACACCACAATAGTGTGATGTTAAGTACAGTTCCCCATATCTATTCTTGTGTGTTTTATTTCTCATTTTCTTAGGAAAGTTCATAACGCTCTCTTGGTTGTTTTATTAGTTGCGTGGGTTGAGAAGTTCCTTCCAGAGTTCGTCTCCTTATATACCACATTCGAGTTTGTATCTTGTTGGCACATGGTAATATCATATGAGACTTTCGGTAGTGTCTGAGGTGGCTCATTGCCTGAACAACTTGTACTGGGTGAGACAAGATTATTGGACTTGGGATTAGCGTGATCAGATCTATATGAGGCACATTAAAGACTAAACATTGATATTCAGTCCAGAATGAGGTAATGGTTGTTGTAGGGAGGAGAGACTCCATGAATTGTGATTTGGCAGGTGGTTATGAGTTTCTACACATCTCTTCTGTCGTAGCAGTATTGCGAGAGCTGAAACATGACTTATATGCTTTATGAGGTGTGTTGTGGGCATCAGAATCGTGGGATTTTGGCTAATGTTATCAAAGGATGTTATTATGGTCATGTGAACCATGCGGTGCATGGCATGGATTCGGAAAAGTTACGTAATCAGGTATTGGTACATCGTTTAGTTAGTGATACGGTGTTCGTATGATGGAAACGGGCCTGACAAAGAATTCCGGATGTTGGAATTGGGCTCCAAGGCTAATTTGACTAAGAAAAAAGGAGAATCTTCAGACTGGCTCGAGCTAGTGTGCCCAACTGAGTTGTGGTAGCAGAGGTAGGTGAACGAGGTGTTAAACAGTGATTTCAGACAACTCCAGAGCAATTCTTAGCACGTTTGAGGACGAACATATGTTTAAGTAGGAGAGAATGTAACGATCCGGCTGGTCATTTAGAGATCTAGCACGTCGTTCGGCATTTGGAGGCCATGAGCAGCTTTACTTCAGGTATTGTGACTGCACGCGTGGTCGGAATTAAATTTCAAAAAGTTCAGAGTGGAATTGGAAAGAAAATTCTTATTTTGAAAGCTTTAAGTTGGAAGAATTTGTCTAAAGTATGATTTTTGAGTAAACGGCCTCGGTATAGGGATTTGAAGGTTCCAACAGGTTCGTATGTTGATTTTGGACTTGGGAGTATGTCCCGATCGGGTTTTGGATGACCCGGAAAGTTTCGACGCCTATTGTGGAAGTTGGCATTTTGGAATAATTTCATAAATTTGGGTGAAGTGCATTTCAATGTTATCGATGTTCGTTTGGGATTCCGATTCTGGGAATAGCTCAGTATAGTGATTCTTACATTGGGAACGCGTCCAGAAGCGGATTCGGAGGTCCGTAGGTCATTTTGGAGTCATTTGGAGAAAGTTGGAAATTTGAAGGTTTTTGAGAAGTTTGACCGGAAGTGGACTTTTTGATTCCGGGTTGGATTCACATTCCGGAAGTTGAAGTTGTTATGTAATGTCGAATATAACTTGTGTTGAAAATTTGAGGTTAATCAGATGTAATTTGATAGGTTTTGGCATCGAATGTAGAAGTTTGAAGTTCTAGAGTTCATTAAGCTTGACCTGGGGTGCAGTTCATGAATTCGACGTTGTTTGAAGTGATTTAAGGCCTCGAGCAAGTTCGTATTATGTTTTTAGACTTGTGTGGGTGTTTGGTTGGGGTCCCGAGGGCCTCGAATGTGTGTCGGGTGTATTTCAGATCATTTTGGGCTACTTTGGATGCTGATTTTCTGATGTGTAGTGTTGTTTTTCGTGTTCGCGAGGATCCTCTCGCGTTCGTGAAGAAAGATTTAGCTTCTGGGATTTTGTTTTTCGCATTCACGAAAAAGGAAATCTCAGTTGCACAGGTTTGATTTCGGAGTCTCATATCTCAAAATGTATAAGGAATTGGGAGATGACAAAACACAAAAATTGTAGATCTTGGTGTTCAGTTTTCAGAAAGTTATACCATTTGTCATTTGAATTTTTGTACAAAATGTTATGACCATTATTCTAGAGGCTATCTGAGAAGAGTTAGGAAATGGCTTTTGAGGTGAAGAAGGGTCGCCTAGGCAGTGTATATTTTTTCAAAAATAGGTTTGGCTCATTTCATCTCATTTCCTCCATGGGAGCCGACCTAGGAGAGATTTTGGAGCTCTATGTTCTTCATTTGTAAGTGATTCCCACATATTTCTAGTTAAATACTTGGATTATATATAGATTTTAACATGGAAATTCATGGAAAATTACTAGATATTTTGGGTACTTTGGATTTTGACCATGAATTTGGGCATGGAATTGAGAACAAATTATATATTTGAGCTCCCGATGTTATGGGTAATGTTTTGCTTCGAAAATTTTCGGAATCCGGGCAAGTGGGACCGAGGGTTAATTTTATTGACTTTTCAAGCGGAGTTTTCACATTTATTGACTAGTTTTGGAGCGTTGGGCATCAGTTTGAATTATTAGAAAGACTTGGGAGATGGCTATGGAACTTCGGAGCGAGGTAAGTCTCCTTTCAACCTTGTAAGAGGGAATTAACCCCATAGGTGAAATAATTCAATATGTGCTTCTATTTGTGGGGGCTACGTACGTACGAGGAGATGAGAGTCTGTGCGTAGCTACTATTATGCTTAAGTCCGGGTAGTCTAGGACCCAAATCATGCTATACTTGTGATATTGGCAACCTTATTGTTAATTTAAATTGTTCAAATCATATTGAACTTGGTAAAGGAATATTTAAAAGGCTAAACTACGTTTTCTTGACCGTTAAATGAGAATTGGCATTTCCTTGGATATTGCTCCTTAATAAATTTTTGATTAGCTGTTTGAATGTGTTTTTCTTTCGCGAACCGCGCCGAAAGCCTCCGCAAGTTAAATAGATGCATCTATGGTTCATGTCATTCGACCCTCGGCAGTGCACAATTTATATTTATATGTTGGACCGGACCGGACGACCTCGGCATGACTTGTGCATGATAATGTTTTTGGAACTAATAATAATTGACATTTCCTTATTGGCTTGAGATATAAATTTTTAAAATGATGAAAATGATTTTGGAAATTTCCATTAATAAAAAGAATTGTTGATTACTTCAGGTTATGGAAATTTCAACTATAGTAAGTGTCGGAGGCGACTCCTCGTCACTACTTCTTCGAGGTTAGGCGGGATACTTACTGGGTACGCATTGATTTATGTACTCATACTACAGTTGCTTCACATTTTGTTGTGCAGGCACAATATATTTAGTGGCCTTGTGGGTGCAGAGGTGTGGTTAACGCAATGACTTAGGTGAGCTGCATTCCACATTACGACTTGCATCCAGTAGAGTCTCCTTCATAGTACTTATATATTTCTTTCATGTACAAATTTGTACTCCGCACAGATGTTGTATTTTATTTTATTTCCTTGTTGATGCTCATGTACTTATGACATCAGGTTTGGGGTGAATATGAGTTATTCAGTAATGAAATTGTTAAAAACATTATTATTTACTCTAAAATTTCCATATTCTACTATTTAATTGAAGAAAAATTATGATTTTGAAAATATTAAAATTAGACCTAAACTAAGTATTTAGTCTTAGCTTTTCTGGCAGCGGTGTCCGGTGCCATCACGGCCTTTAATGGAAATTTGGGTAGTGACATATTAACTTTTAGATTCACCTCAGTCAGAATTTTTAAATAATAAACTAGACCACAAGAATGCAGAAAAGCAGTGTATAGAGATAAATATCAATAAAGGTCATAGTAGGACTATTTGCAGAAAAACTCTAAAGTTTAGACACCCATGGAAGTCATTCAAGCATGTTAAAGAAACTTAATCATGCAAACTACTAGGGTTCAGAAATAAAGGGTTGTTACAAACATATAACATGCATAGTCGATATTAATTTAAGGATATTTAGAAACATGAAAAAAGATCACAAACAGATAGCACCTTATCATGAACATGAGGATAACATTTTGTATGTCAATGATAACATCACAAACAACTATAATAGAGACAATGAGCATATGCCGACCTTTTTGAGGGTAACAGACCAAACAAGGGTCTCTCTTAGTTGCTTAGGACCCCAAAGCTTCATGCTCGAAGCAGCGAAAGTACTCAGAAATGAAAAAGGGAAACTAGTAAGAAACCCTAGGTTTCGAAATCTCTTAATTGCTCTCAGATGATTATGTAGATGTTGTTAGGTTATTTTTCAGTGTTAGTTGGTGGTAGATGAGAACATTAAAGTCCCCTTTTATAGTGCGAATAAGTATCTTAGGGTTTCATATATTTGAAAGAATAGTGGGAAGTGACGAAAGATCGATGATGACAGCAAGATTGAGTGAATTCACAAAGAAACCGAGGGAAAAGTGAATGAAACTTTTACCTGAGTTGAGAGAAATTGAGCATTGAAAGAAATCCCATCGGACAAGGCCCAAAAACCTAGAGGTCACTACGTTTGACCTCTGGGTATAGAACATTCATGGTGAAGCTCTGAAACATGCACATGCACATGCACACGTCGATTTAGAAGAACGAGTGGAGAAAACATACAAAATGAAGTTTCATCATTTAGGTCTAGGTTTTCAAATTGGGGTTTTTAATTTAATCAACCAAAACGGAAACTGGACTCACAGGCTTCATCACCTAGGAGATGGAGAAGCAGGGAAGGATGATTTGGTAAAATTCTTATGATCTTACACTGATTCGTGTAACGTTTTCATGACTGATGGGTTAGAAGGGATGAGAGAAAAGAGAGAGGAAAATGAAATGAGGGCGGCTATGTCAAAGAGAAATGATTAGGGTTTAGGGGTAATGGGAACTCAGAGGTGCAGGGAGTAATGTGAGTATGCCAACTCAGCAGTAATGGAAATAAATCAAGTCTAAGTAGCAAGGAATCACAGAAAAATCAATGTCACAATATACACAGCCTTACTTTCCAATAGTATACATAGATATACGAAATAATCATGCCTTCAAAATCAACTTCATAAAAGTTCTTAAAACAATGCACATTTTTAGCCACTTTAAAACAAAGATTTGGTATGCAAATGAATGTAGTAAAATCATAAGTAGCCCCTCGGGCAAAAAACATGTTTCATAATCAGCCCTTCGGGTATGCCTCACAATCCCTCAGCACCTCACAATCACTCAGCACCTCACAACCACTCATGCCTCCCAATCACTCAATCACTCGCACTCGGTGCGCTCACTGGGGGTGTGTACAGACTCCGGAGGGGCTCCTTTAGCCCAAGTGCTAATATCACTCAGCACCTCACCATCACTCTTGGCCCTCGGTCACACTCGGTGGAACCACTGGAAAAGCCCCTCGGGCGAAATAATAGAACGGGGTACTCGACCCAAAAAATATCATTTTAATTCTCATGTAGTGTAAATCAGGATGAGTTTCAAATAAAACAATAAGCATAATGATGCTGAGTAAAATCATCAACAGGTAGTGAGGAAAACAACAGTAAAACACCCTCAAAGGGTCTAAACAGATCGGCACGAGGCCCCAAACACGGCTTATAGCCCAAATATTTCACAAATCTTTAGAACATAATTTAACACAATTTATTGAGTAAATACGCAACTCATAAATGCCGCGAAGAGGAGCTAGTCGAATCCAAAAAATTAGTACTCGCCACATATTCATCATCCGACATGTGCGCCATTCCAAATTCAATGAGAAAATAATGCAGTCCGAGGTTCCATACCCTCAGGATAAAATTTAAGACCATTACTTACCTCTACCGGGCCGCGACACTAGTCTGCTATGCCTTTGCCCCTCAAATTGGCTCCCGATTGCTCCGGATCTAGCCAAAAGCCAGATAAAATCATCAAAATATACTCATGGAACACAACCCAATAGAAAATCATCAAATTTAAACAAAATCTCAAAATTTGGCCAAACCTTATCCCCTGGGCCAATGTCTCGAAATCCAAAAATTTTTACATCATTAGAACCCTCGTCCTCCCACGGTTCTATACATACCAAGAACACTAAAATCGGACCACAAATTGCCATTCCAAAACCTCAAAAGAAAATCTCAATTCCTTCCTCCCATTTTTTCAACTTTTCTTACCCAAATCCTCAAATTTCAAGCCTAATCTCAATAAGAATAGCATAGGAACGGGATTAACAAATCAAAGAACTCAGCTTTGCTGAAGAACCTGGAAAGCCCCTCTCAAAACCCCCTTCGATGGACTTCCCCGCATGCAATTTGATGGAAACTTAATAAATTTCGCGGAGGGGGCTCCTTTTATACAGTTCTGCATAGTCATTTCCGCACCTGCGGTCCCAAGTGCGCACCTGTGAAAAACTAACTTAACGACCAAACTCACACCTGCGACCATTTCTCCGCACTTGCGGCATCGCAGGTGGGATGCACCTTCCGCACCAGCGACATCGCAGGTGCGACAAAACCCTCGCACCTGTGGACCTCTCCTTACTCAGCCAAATCTCACACCTGCGACTTCCCCTTCCGCACCTGCGTGATCGCACCTGCAACTCCCCTTTCGCAGGTGCGAAAACATCAGCAAACAGCACAGCAGATTCTTCCAAAATCCACTCCAACTTCCCATCAACCATTCGAATCAATCCCGAGCCCCTCGGGGCCCCAACCAAACATACCAACATATCCCATAACATCATTCAAACTTAGTCGAGCCTTCGGAACACTAAAAACAACATGAAAACAACAAATTTACATCAAATTCAAGCCTAAGAACTTTGAAACTTCTAAAATTCGCCAACTACGCCGAAACCAACCAAAACACCTTCGATTAACCTAAAATTTCGCAGACATAACCAAAATGACATTACGAAACTGTTCCAACTTCCGGAAATCCATTCCGACCTCGATAGTCTATTTTACACTGCCGACCGGAAACCGCCAAAAACTAACTTTCACCAATTCAAGCCTAATTCTACACCGGACATCACAAAAATATTCCGAACACACTCCTAAGTCCTAAATCATCTAACGAGCCATAAAATATGCATTCCGAGGTTGTTTACCAATAAGTCAACTCTCAGTTGACTTTCTCAACTATTAAGCTACTTTAAAAGGCTAAATGCCTAAAGTCTCATTGCAACCACTCCGGACCCAAACCAACAGTCCCACTACATCAAAAATAAGATAGCGATACATGAAAAATGCAGAAACAAGGGAAATGGGGTAAATCTCATAGAACGACCGGTCGGGTCGTTACATTTTACCACCGTACGGTTTCCACCGTTGTGACCCCCAACTGGAGAGGCATTACATGCTTTGATAATTGGAGTCACGTCATCTTCTGGAACACAACGCTGAATGATGTTGTCGGTGCAAATCCGAAATAAAGTGGGTTCCTCCTAATAGTATTGCCTACAATCCCGCAAGAAGTTTTTCTTTTGATAAGCTCCCAATTCGTCGGGGATAAGATCACTAATCATGAAGTTAGCTACGTTGGCATACCAAGGGGTTGAAGTACTAGATATTTCCAAAAGAATTTCATCTGGGAAGGCGTCATTAATTTCAAGGTCTTCCTTTGGTCTCCCTACCTCTTCAAGCCTAGATAAGTGATTCGCAACTTGATTTTTTGCGTCGTTCCGATCTTTGGCTTCAACATTGAACTCTTGTAACAAAATGACCCACCTAATCAATCTCGATTTACCATCCTTATTCTCCATAAGGCAGCGGATAGCAACATGATCGGTGTAGACTATCACCTTGGATCCCAACAAATAAGCCCGAAATTTTTCAAAAGCATAGACAATGCAGAGTAGTTCTTGCTCAATTACGGTGCAATTCATTTGTGTGACATTGAGTGTCTTGATTGAATTGAAGACAGGATGAAGAATCTTGTTATGTCTTTGACCAAGCACTTCCCTTATAGACACACCACTGGCGTCACGCATAAGTTCAGATGGAAGAGGCCAATAGGGTGTGACAATAATAGGTGTTGTGTTTAGCCTTGCTTTCAATTACTCAAAATCCTTGAGGCGTTTCTCATCCAACACAATTTAGCATATATTTCAAGGAGCATGCACATGGAGCTTGCAATCTTTGAGAAATCTTTGATTAATCGCCGATAGAGACCGGCATGTCCCAAAAAGATCTGAACACCTTTGATCGAAGTGGGAGGAGGGATCTTGGAGATTACTTCTATTTTTTCTTGATCAACCTCAGTGCCTTGATTGGATATTTTTTGGCCAAGAACAATACCCTCGTCCACAATGATGTGACATTTGTTCCAATAGAGCACAAGGTTTGTCTTCTCACATATTTGAATACTTGCCTAAGATTGTCAAGGCAATGCTTGAATGAGTCACTAACTACAGAGAAGTCATCCATGAATACTTCCATCAAATCCTCCACCATATATAGAAAATCGACATCATGCACCGTTAAAAGGTAGTCGGGGCATTGCATATCCCAAATGCCATCCGACTAAAAGCAAAGGTCCCATACGGACATGTGAATGTCGTCTTCTCTTGGTCCTCCAAGGCTATGTTGATTTGATTGTGGCCAGAGTAGCCATCCAAGAAGCAATAATGAATTTTCCGCTAGCAGATCAAGCATTTGATCAATACAAGGCATATGGAAATGGTCTTTGAAAGTAGCACTTTTGAGCTTCCTGTAGTCCATGAAAACTCTCCACCCTGTCACTGTCCTAGTTTTAATGAGTTTATTTTTGTCATTTTGAATCACGGTCATGCCTCCCTTCTTCGGCACACACTGCACAAGACTGACCCGAGGACTATTGGAAATGGGGTAGACAACCCCGACATCCAACCATTTTATATTTCTTTCTTCACCATTTCTTGCATGGAGGGATTTAACCTCCTTTGATGTTCCACACTAGGTTTTATTTTTTTAGAAAATTATACTACTAGGAAAGTTTCCTATTAGCTGTTTTTATAAATGATAAAAAATAAAAAACCACAAAGGAATTGTACATATAAGGGGGCAAAAGCTATAATAGTGTTGCCTCTATTGCCTTGCTATATAATCATCCATGTGCCTCTCCATTGCCTCATGATGGCAAACTTGTGACGGCTGCCGGCAAATACTCACGAGGGCGAATTATCTCGTAGCCATTTGGATTCTTCCCAAAGGTATAGGACATATAGCAAACACTTACTAATCAATCGAACACACTTCTAACACATGTTCTACTTTTGGAAGACCTTGTGTTATATAACCAGATATGGATTTTTCATATATAAATGTAACTAATGTATCTCCTTCGTAAAGAATTTCCCCATAATGGCCATGAATAGTTGCTCCGAGGGTGGAAAAATAAGGCTTAGTTGATCCTATCACAATCGAGTCAACTTGAACAATTATAACTTCACCCAATTTGAGGGGCTGTCTATTTTTTGCTATACATACATTTTCACAAATAAACTGTCCAAGACTAATTATTTTAGATGTCTCTTCACAATAATTGTGATGGAGAAAATACCAATTCAAATTGAATGAATTTAAAATAATGTTATGACATGGATCGGGATTAAAAAAATTTCCATTTTCATCCATTAAATAATGTTTAAATTTAATCACTTGTATGAATCCTTTTTCGGTTTACACACATTATCTCATGTTTTAGATCGAACTAATCCATTGACACAAATAGTTCATGGGAGAAAATTAAGTTATTTGGGCCCTGGAGGACTGACAGGGCGCACTGTTAATTTTCAGATACGAGATATCCATCCTAGTCACTGTGGACATATTTTCCCAATTGACATATACGAAGGAATCAATGTTGGACTTATTGGATCTTTAGCAATTCATGCGAGGGTTGGTCATTGGGGATCTCTAGAAAGCCCTTTTTGTGAAATTTCTGAGAGGTCAACCTGGGTAAGGATGCTTTATTTATCACCAGGTAGGGGTAATCATTACACATAGTATGCCCAATTGCGTATTTTTTGTTTTACGCCCTGTAACTCTTCCTCAGCCAAGCTTGGTAAGAATAGAAGAGCAAGTATTAGTAGCATAACAAAAAAATCTTCCTCGTCATTAATATCTTTTCTCGCGAAAATTGTGACCTCTCGAGAGACTTCTTAATTGGCTAGTTGTAAATAGCCCCAGGGCTTTGGAACAGAGGATTATCTCAGATCTAGACCGAGGTTGGATACAAGTAAACTTCTCAACGGATTCCCTATCATCTTTTTTTTCATTTCGTTTAATTGGTCTATGTTATAGTGTTATTGGATAATAAGATGGCTAGAAATCCTTTATTTTTCAACACACACACATCTTCATAATAGAAAATGGTAATAGTTAGGATTCATTAAAAAGATTGAAAATCCACTCATGGGGCAAAACATCCTTTCCGCATCAGGCACTAATAAATTTTTAACGTCTAATTAGATCGTACTCATTCAAATTACGAACAAAAGCTCGTTGCTTTTTCTTTCCATATAATTTAATTGAAGTTGCAATCCTATCCGTTTATTCATTCGACCCAACTTTATTTATTCCGTTCTAAGAATTTTAACATGGTTTTATACCATCTAGGAACAATGAAATATTCTCAGAACTTTCCGTTGATACGACATGCAATTTTTACCATTCATTTCCTTTCAGGATCAGTCGTGGTATTGCAAACTTTACTGACAGTATGGCTGAATCCCTCACTTCATCCATATGTGTAAAAGATACTAGCCGCACTTAAAAGATGAGTACTCTACCGTTGAGTTAGCAACCTGAAGAAAATATCGAAGAAAAAGAAATAAAGAGATTAGACAAGACAACCAAAAACCATTGAAGGAAGAAACCTAAAAAAATACATTCACATTTTCTAATTAATTTAAACATAAAATAAAACTAAATAGATCCACTTCATTTATCACAATGAATTATATTTGTTTGATACACTGTTGTCAATATAAATATTGAATATTGAAAAACAAAAGAAATTTCAATTGACAACAATAAACCATATTTAAAAAATGACTTGTATTGGGTTGGCACTACAAATCTAATCCAAATAAAAGAGATACAAAAAAGTATAGATGGGAGAATTAATGAAGTGGAAAACAAAGATATAATTTACTTGGATTTTATTTAATCCATAATGGATTCAATCAAGTTAAGTGAGATCAGCAAACTCGATATTTTTTTAGTTTTAGTAGAATTCCAATGGAAAACTGAAAATCACCCAATTGAAAGAAATGCCAGAATTTTATTGTCACGACCCCAAATCCTAACCGGTCGTGATGGCGCCCGTGGAACTAGGCTAGCCGACTACCACATGTTCACAATTTCTTTTGAAGCTCTCATTCAAGTTTCAAGCACTCCCTAAAAATATACAGAAAATTACTTAATATAATAGTCCAATTTTATACAATACTACCAACCTCCAAAACCCGGAGCCAACATGTCATGAGCATCTAGAGAAATAAGCCAAAATAAACTATTATAACACAACAACTCCGAATCAAAGCTAAATACAACAGGAAGGGAAAATAGAGATGTTGTGAAAGCTGAACAGCTACCTCTATATCCCACGATCCGGCTCCGCTGTGGAATAAAGGCTAATGCTCAATATCTGCTCCTGAATCTGTACACAGAGGTGCAGGGAGTAATGTGAGTACGCCAACTCAGTATTAATGAAAATAAATCAAGTCTAAGTAGCAAGGAAACACATAAAATCATTACCAACAAGTCACAACACACACAGCCTTACTTTCCAAAAGTATAACATAGATATACGAAATCATCATGCCTTAAAAATCAACTTCAGAAAAACCATTTAAAAAAGGCACATTTTTAACAACTTTAAAACAAAGGATTTGATATGCAAGTGAATGTAGTAAAATCATAAGTAGCCCCTCGGGCGAAAACGTGTTTCATAATCAGCCCCTGGGGCATGCCTCACAATCCCTCGGCACCTCACAGTCACCCATGCCTCCCAATCACTCGTCACTCGCACTCGGTGCGCTCACTGGGGGTGTGTACAGACTCCGGAGGGGCTCCTTCATCCCAAGCGCTAATATCACTCAGAACCTCACCATCACTCTTGGCCCTCAGTCACACTCGGTGGAACCACTCAAAAGTCCCCTCGGGCGAATTAGTAAAATATGGTACTCAACCCGAAAACATCATTTAAATGCTCATGTAGTGTAAATCAGGCTGAGTTTCAAATAAAATAGTATGCACCATGATGCTGAGTAAAATCATCAACAAATCGTGAGGAAAACAGCAATAAAAAAATCCCTCAAAGGGTCTAAACGGTAAAGAAATACAGGAGGGATCAAATACTGAAGCTAAGATTAAAGCAATCCTAGAGGCAGTGAAATATTGTGTTGAACATGATTATGTACTAATTACTTGCATACAGAGTCAATGCTTGTGAAGAATGTAATACAAGAAGTTTGGTCTTCCCCTTGGACTGTTGCAGAGTATGCTGAGGAAATAAAAGAATTGATGGGGAGATGTCATGTGAAAGTCTCACATACACTAAGAGAAGGCAATCAACTGGCAGATCACATTGCAAACTTTGCTTTGGATCATGGACCTATGGAATGCCACAGTTTTGGAGAATTGGATGTCAAGGGGAGAAAGATAGTAAACAGTGATAAACTACAATGTCCATACATAAGAGTAAAGGTGGCAAGAAGCTAGGAGGTAAGGAGGAAAGGAGTAGCAGGAGTAGCAGCAGAAACAAGAGAAATTCTGGGAACACACTTGACTATTATACTCAAATCCAGATGGAGAAGAGTATGGTGATCAATTTTTCTAATCGAGTTTTCTTTTTTGCAGGGAACGCTATTGTGGCCATGTCCTATTCCTTGAACAACTCCTATCTGGTGGTATTAGTACTATGTACTCATTCCAATGGGAGGGAAGCAAGGTTAGGCACAAGCATGGCAATTCAGATTTCCAGTAATATACTGAAGTATTACGATCTTAAAAGAGAAATTTGGCATGAACTCTCATCAACTCATGAAAAAAGCTATAAGAAGAAATTTATGTCCAGTTACATATGGATGAGACAAGGCAATACAAATGCACTCACTGGGCAGTTTGGATGGCCTATCAATAACTGGTTGATGCCATTGGAATTATGGATATACAAATTCCAGTTAGCAAGAGCTAAGGCACACATATGGACAACATGCAAGCAACAAAGGTGAATACAAAATGGCATGATCATCACACAGTCCAGGTACACAAGAGCAATCTACTGATTTACATGGCCAAATGTCGGATACAAGAAGAATATTCAAATGACATATGCAGAAACAACAACAACAACAACAACATTCAATGATGATAATTCATGGCAAGACTCAACCTCAGAGGCTTCGAGCAAGGATGAACACTGGAATACAATTGACAACAGGATGCTACTGGAAATGCAAAATTGGTATGCACGACCCAAAATAAAAATCTGCAGATTTGTACCACATATAAATGCAAGCTTTCATGCAAGGAGGATAATCACCACAAAGCCAATAAGAAACAACAACAAAAGCCAACACGGCAAACTTGCACGCAATTATGTAAAATGTGACCAGTGCTACAAAACCAGTATTAGCACAATAGTAGTAAACAATGTGATATCAATTTTGAGTTCTTTACTTAAAATTGGTAATAGGGCTTAAGTAATTACATTAAGTAGTCAGGTACATTCGTTATATACATTGACATTATGTTTTATTTTTCTAGATATATATAAAAACTAGCCCTAGGCACCTCGCCTAGTGGATTTTTAAAAAAATGATCGGCAGAAGCCCCAAACACGGCTTATAGCCCAAATATTTCACAAATCTTTAGAACATAATTTAACATAAGGTTTTGAGTAAATATGCAACTCATTAGTTGTCGCGGAGAGGACCTAGTCCAATCCAAAAATCGGTACGCGCCACATACTCGTCATCCCACATGCGCGCCATTCCAAAATCAGTGAGAAAATAATGCAGTACGGGGTTCCATACCCTCAGGACAAGATTTATGACCATTACTTACCTCTACCAGGCCACAACACTAGTCCGCTATGCTTTTGCCCCTCAAATTGGCTCCCGATTTCTCCGAATCTAGCCAAAACTAGTTAACATTATCAATATCTATCAAAGGAACTCAACCCAATCGAAATTTATCAAATTATACAAGAATCTCGAAATTTGGTCAAACCCGAGCCCCGGGACCACGTCTCGGAATTCGATAATTTATACATCATTAGAAACCTCGTTCTCCCACGATTCTATACATACCAAGAACACTAAAATCGGACCACAATTTCTCACTCAAATCCTCAAAAGAAAAATAAAGTTTCCATGCACCCTTCTTCCCCAACTTTGATTCAATTCCAGATATTTTATGGTTTAATCACTTAGGAATTGACATAAAAACGAGTTATGAAGTTGAAAACCTTACCTCCAGATAATTCACTTGAGTTCCCTTCAAATTCCGCTCAAATAGCTCTCAACTCGCATGCAACAATGGAGGAAAAATACAAGGCAATTCGCACCTCAGGCCTTTTAAACATTCTGCCCAACTAAAATATTTTCTTCATCGCGACAACGTCATTAGGACCGTGTTCGCATAGAACAATCCAACAGGACCCTAATTTAACCCTAGGCGAACGCGGCTTCAAGCCCGCGAACGCGAAGCACTGCTACCCCAAGCCTTCGTGAACGCACCCTCTGACCCGCGAACGCATAGGCCAAAGGAATGGGGTCCTCAAAAGGATCACAACTCTACGCGAACGCACACACACCCCCGCGTTTGCGATGACCACCCAGCTCAACACTCCGCGTTTGCACCCCTTCGCCTGCGAACGCATAAAACAACTGGACCCCCTTCCACCAAACACTCTATGCGAAATCAAGCCCCCTACCGCGAACACATAGAGTAAAACTCTGCTGCAGACACACCAGCAAACCAACCAAGTTCCAAAACCAAAAATCGATCTGTTAACAATCCGAAATCAATCTCGAGCCACTCGGGGCCCCAACCAAACATACCAACTCACCCCATAGCGTTATTCCAACTTAGTCGAGCCTTCAAAACACCAAAAACAACACGAAAACACCAAATTTACATCAAATTCAAGCCTAAGAACTTTGAAACGTCCAAATTTCGCCAACTACGCCGAAACCAACCAAAACACCTCTGATTGACCTGAAATTTTGCAGACGTATCCAAAATGACATTACAAACCTATTCCAACTTCTGAAATTCCGTTCCGACCTCGAGCATATTTTTCACTACCGACCGAAAATCGCCAAAAATTAACTTTCGCCAATTCAAACCTAATTCTACACCGGACATCACAAAAATATTCTGAACACACTCATAAGTCCCAAATCACCTAACGAAACGATCCGAGCCATAAAATTCACATTCCGAGGTTGTTCACCAATAAGTCAACTCTCAGTTGACTTTCTCAACTGTTAGGCTACTTTAAAAGGCTAAATGCCTAAACCCTCACCATAACCACTCCGGACCCAAACCAACTGATCCAACACATCAAAACAGGATAGCAATAAATAACAATTGCAGAAATAGGGGAAACTGGGTAAATCTCACGGAATAACCGGTCGGGTCGTTACATTTATATCTCGAGAAACAATAAAATAAGAGGTTTTATCATTATATCTAATGATACATTCCTCATCTTTCAGGCGAAAGTGAAGATAAAAGAAAAAAGAATTGACCATTCAATTATTCCAAATTGAATGAAAAAATGGCAGGAAGAGAGACATATAGATGGGGTATATATCTATCAATATTGAATTGCAGATTCCGAAATGATAAAATCATTTTTGATTGGACAAAAAAATGTTTTCTGTAGAAGATAGTTAAAAAAATAAAAGAGGAGGATCTATTGTTAAAAATAATGAAATACAATTATCCAGGTCTCTGGTGCTCATGCTTGACCTGTTGACAGTTGAGACACCGAGCCACAAACTCCACAATATCCTTCTTCATTCTCCTCCACCAATAATGTTGCCTCAAGTCCTGATACATCTTCGCGGCACCCGGATGGATGGAATACCGCGAACTATGAGCCTCTGCTAGAATCAAATCTCGAAGCCCATCTATGTTGGGCACGCAAATCCAGCCCTGCATCCTCATGACCCCATCATCACCAATAACCACATCCCTGGCATCACCACGACGGACCCTGTCCTGAAGAACAAGCAAATGTGGATCATCATACTGGCGTGCTCTAATCCGGTCGTAAAGAGAAGACCTGGAGGCTACACAAGCCAACACCCGCGGGGGCTCAGATAGATCCAATCTCACCAAATGACCTGCTAAGGCCTGAACATCAAGAGCTAATGGTTGCTCTGCTACTGGAAGGTAAGCTAAAGTCCCCAAACTCTCTACTCTACGACTCAAGGCATCGGCCACTACATTGGCTTTTCCCGGATGATATAAGATAGTGAGTTCATAATCCTTGAGGAGATCTAACCATCTCCTCTGATGCAAATTCAAGTCCTTCTGCCTCAGTAGATACTGCAAACTGCGATGATCAGTGAAAATCACACACTGCACTCCATACAAAAAATGTCGCCAAATCTTCAAGGCATGAACAATGGCACCTAACTCAAGATCGGCGCAGAGCCTTCAGGTAAGAAATCACCCTGCTAGGCATATACTCGGATGAACCTCTTCACTCAACCTCAGACACCCTGGCATAGCTAAGGTCACAGTCTTAGCGTGACAATCAAGAACAGCATGGCACAGAGATGACCAATCCATGCCCAATATCACGTCAAAATCGGCCATGCTGAGTAACAGTAGGTCCACTCGGGTCTCCAGACCCCCAATAGATATAATGCACGACCAATACACACGGTCCACAACAACAGTATCGCCTACCAGAGTCGACACATGAACAGAGCTGACTAGAGACTCACGGGGCTCATCCAGAAAATCGGCAAAATATGAAGAAACATAGGAATATGTGGAAATAGGGTCAAATAAAGCCAAGGCATCACGGCAACATACTGAAACAATACCTGTGATCACGGCATCTGAGGCCATAGCATCCGTCCTGGCTGGAAATACATACATGCGAGCCTGACCTCCCCTTGCTCGACCTCACCCTCTAGGGCGGCCTCTGGCTGACTGAGAACCAACCCTGGCTTCCTGGGCGGGTGGTGAAGTGACTGGAGCTGAAGTCGAGGGCTAGCCCCTCTACTGAGAAGATCCACCGGAATGGCGGGGACACTGCCTCCACCTGTGCCCAAACTCTCCACACTCAAAACAACTCACTGGAGCTAGAGGCTGGGACTAATAGAAACTCCTAGAACCTGTACGGCTATTGGAAGACTCCTGTACAGAAGAACCCTGAACTGGAGGTGCTCGAGATGCACTTTGAGCTGGGAGGGCACCAAATGAAGTACGGCCTGACTGAGAACCACGGGGACCCTGCCCCGAAGATGCACCACTATATGATGGGCGGCCTGACTAAGGAGGCGTGAATGAACGACCTCTACCCTGCTAAAATTGTCCCCTGAAGGGAGCTCCACTGGAACTGCCCGAACCACGAGGCCTCTTGGCCTCCCTCTCCTCCCGCTCCTGGCGGCGAATAGACTCAATATCTCGAGCTATGTCAAAAACCTGCTCGAATGAAGCACCTGATACTCTCTCCCGAGTCATAAATAACCGAAGCTGATAAGAAAGAACATCTACAAACCTCCTCACCCTCTCCCTATCAGTAGGGATAATCTCAAAAGCATGTCTAGCTAACTCGGAGAACCTCATCTCGTACTGAGTAACTGATAACTCTCCCTGGCGCAGCTGCTCAAACTGCCTACGCTGCTCCTCTCTGTGGGACTGAGGAATATACTTCTCAAAAAAGATCGTGCAGAACTACTGCCAGGTAAGAGGTACTGAACCAACCGGCCTACGCCTCTCAAATAACTCCCACCAGGTAAATGCAGCACCCGCAAACTGAAATGTAACAAATGAGACCCTACTGGTCTCCGAAATACCCGCGGTACGCAGTATCCTCTAGCACCTATCTAGAAATCCCCGGGCATCCTCGCCCTCTATACCGGTGAAAGTCGGAGAATGAAGTCTGTCGAATCTCTCCAACCTGTGATGCTCGTCCTCAGGCATAGCAGGGACCACATAACCCTGAACCGGAGTAGCTAGCTGAGCTGGGGCTGCTCTCAGTGCCTGAATACCCTGTGCATCCTGCCCAGGTGCCCGGGCAGCTGGAGTCTGGTTGCCTTTCCCGGCCTGAGCTGTAGTGGCAGAAGAAGACATGGCAACGGCCTGAGCCAATCCGATGCATAGTGAAAATATTTGAGACAGGGTCTCCTGAAGACCCAGAATAACCATGGGCACTGCTGGTGCCTAAGCCTGTCCCGTTGAGACACCATCGGTGGGAACCTGATCATGATCAATAGGGGGATCATGAGGTACTTCCCCGGCTACTGCGCGGGCTGGCCTTCTACCTCTACCACGGCCTTGACCTCTCGCTGGTCTAGCCGGTGACTGGTCACTTTGATCGGTATGGCGTGTCCTCACCATCTGTGAGAGAATGAAACAACGTAAGTTCAGATATCAAGAATCAATAGATCAGCACGAAAGAGTTCAAGAAAGATAGAAATGTTACCTAAAAGTTCGGCAGCCTCAATAGATCTTAAGTCCATGTGAATGTAAAATATTGAAGTTGTTGTCCTTTATACTGGAAATTACCAACCTGCTTTGAAAGAATTGTTACAAAATTCCCATAGGCATGACAATAAACCAACAGTTGCCGAAACTCGAGAAAGCCAATCAAGCAGCGACCTTTAATCCCAATTTGTTCTAGAATAATATTCTGAAGTTCTTGCAAAGCAGGCGCACCATATGAGAGCTTCATCTAGCTGGGTGAATAATTTCTTCAATTGCATATTCCTCTAGTTCCTTAAACGAAAATTCCATCATAAGTTGTCCATGAACATGTTGGACAGGTTTATGTGGGGTGTGGTACATATTTGTTGTGATTTGTTTTGTGCGTTCTTGTTAGTAGTTTTAGTTTTTCTTGTTTGTAAGTTTTTCTTTAAAGTAAAAAAAAAAATAGAAATATGTGGACTCTTCCTAACGATGGATCTCCTAGACAGTTTTCTTGAGGGAAGTGAGTCTAAAAGAAAAGCACCAAATAAAGATTTTTTTTGTTTTAGGTAGTGTAGTAATTTCCCCTTGGTTTTTCTTTGGACCACGGTTCTTTTCCAAGGGTTTTTAATTGAACTGGGTGTAGGTAGTTTTATTTTTAATTTTTAGGAGTATTAACCACATGGTATAGAAATTAATTGCAGCAATATCTCGAAACGTTGTGATGCCTTGAGAATAGTCAGTATTGTGGTTGTGACGCTTAGGCTCAATTTTTTGACTCCAGGATAAATACCTTAAATCATGGATTCTTAAAATTTTCTTAACTGCTTTGATTGGATTGTCGTGATAGATCAATCCTGAGTGAGTTATGTGCCATGTGTGTGTGAGGTTTGCATGTTATTCTGTGCAGTGCATTTGATGTCTAGAACTTGCCCCGTGTGTGTGCAAAGCAAAATAGAAGTTTTGTTCAGTCTTGGAAGTGNGAATGTGATGAAATATGGAAAAGTTAAAGTGTGGGGTTGTAGGTTGGTTTTTGAGGGGAATAATTGAAATAAGGAGAAAGGTGCACTGTTTTGAAAAAGTAAGAGTCACTTGAAAAAAAGAAAAAAATATATATATATTACTTAACAAGTGGTGACTCTTAATGTAATTGTGCTTAAAGATGTATGGGGTAAAAACATTGATGTGAAGGTGGAGTTTGTCTTAATATAAGTTTGAGGTTGAACGCTGAAGTATATGTATTAAAGTGCTTAGGGAGGTGTAGTCACTCTTATATCTAAATGTATCCTACCCGTCCCGCAGCCTACATTACAACCAAATAAAGTCCTACTTGATCCTAGAATGAATGAGCTCGGTTAGTAGCGTAGTACACTACGGGCAAGCCTATGGTGCATCTTTTGTGGCATATGAATATTATTTCTGAGAGTGAGTGAATTCTTTCTATCTTGAGTTCCTCAATGTTCTTAAATTTCATTGTGTGTGGAACTAGCTCTTTGATTTGGTGAGGGTACATGATTCACGAAGGAAAGGTAATGTTGTTGACCTCTAAGTTAGAGTAGTGAGTGGATTGTGAATAAAGCATGGTATATGTGAGTCGACTATTGAGGCGAGGATGTCACACCTCTGTGCTTGAACTGTTTTAAATATCCTTGGTATAACATGTTAAGGGATTTGCTTAATAAGTTGTGTACATGAGTGTAGTTTGATTTCTCGAGGACGAGCAAGAGTTTAAGTGTGGGGTGTTGATGTGTGGCTAGAGTCTATGCTTTAACACGTTATGTGCCTTAAATTTTATGAGCGTTAATGATAAAAATACATTTTTTATGTGCCTAATTGGGTTTATTTTATGTGTAGGTCAATTGGAGATAGAATCCGAGATAAAGGGATGTATGACCGTTGAAAATACGCTTAAGAGGCGAAAAGGAGTGAAACCGGCTATACCCGGGTGTTTGAGCTGAAAAGCCTGGCCACACCAGGCTTTAGCCGGGCGTTTGGGCTGTAAAGCCTGGTGAGGCCAGGCGTTAGGGCCCAAACGCCAGGCCTGGCCAGGTGTTATCCAGGCGTTTGGCCTGTAACACCTGGCCCCTGATCCGGTCAAACCCGAGTTTTAAAGATTTTAAGTGTTTCCCGGTTGGAATAGGAGTCCCTACACGTTTAGGGCTTATCCCAAACATATAAATAGACCCAAGAACCCAACTTTGAGAGGAGGGAAGCCATTGAAGTGAAGAAAAAACCTGTAGACTACTACTCAGTGAAGAAAACAGTGATCTTTATAGCTTTTATTTATTATTTTGTAGTTCAATTATGGAAGTTATTTTAGAATTGTTTCTTATGAATATAAGTAGCTAAGTTTCTTAATCTAGGGTTTTGGTGGAACCCGTTGGGGGATAAACTTATTGTGATATTCATATAGTTTAGTTGATTGTTCATCTCTATTTGTTCAACTACGTTCTTGTTGTAGTTAATTGAATGACCATCAATTAACTGTTCCTATTTATTATGTATCTACTTGAGAGAGAGTGCATATTTAGGTAGTTGTTTGAACAACATCACTCCCAGAGTATAGAAGAAAGTCATAACCGAGGGTTTAGAGGTTGGATTAGAGATAACGATACTTCGGGTGCAATCTAAGTGAACTGTAA